>PVJI01006656.1:0-84467 GCA_004026765.1 Micronycteris hirsuta | reverse complement strand
GGTGCTTTGACAGCCACACAATGTCACTCCAGAGCCCCTACTCCTAATCTCTAACCCATCTTTCCTTTGGGTCCATGTGTTTACTCATTTTGGTATAAAACTATAGGTTTAATTTTATTGTACACATTTTTCTTGATATTTTCCATATATATATATTCATTTTAGCAATGCCTTTCTTTTCTTTCCCAACATCCTGTCCCCACCCACCTGTTCTGACTCCCACCACCCACTCCTTTGCATATATCTGTTTCTCCAAGATCATGTGAAGTTAATTTAACATTTTAAAATAAGATTATGAATGGGAGACAGTGTACCATCTAAACAAATCTGAATCACAGGGCGTTAGCCCCGCCAGCAGGTATCTAAGGAACTACATAATTATGGTCCTCACATTACAAATGTCATTATAAATTCCCCCCTTTCCCAAATAGACTAATGAGGTCCTGTCGTAGGGGTACCCTACTTCTAGTATACTTCCAAAACAACATTGAGTACAGACAAGCATACAACAGAAAAATAAAACCAGAGCCTTTAAAACTCATTTTAACCCCCTGACTTTTCGACAAACCTTGTGAAACTTAGAATCCGTTTTGCTCTTTGGGGATAAGAGAAAAGAGAGATGGTATCTGAAAGAAGAAGAAAAAGAGGAGGAGCAGAGGAAGGATAGAAGAAAGGAAGGAAGGAAGGAAGGAAGGAAACAGCTTCACAAACAAGGGACATTTAAGATGGGTAAGAATTGGGAGTGCAGATTTTCAGAACAATGAACAAATGTGCATGTCCAGGGGCAAAAGCTCATTCACCACCAGGAAGGGTGAGATTCCCAATGTGGAGTGGGCGTTTGGGCTGATTGGGCCCCTGAGACACCAGGCATTAAAAGGCAGCATGAGGAACATAAAGCAGATTCAGCAGGCAATGAAGCTGACATGCAAGAGACAGGTAAGCTCAGCTAGCCACCAAGAGGGAGAAATGAGCAGAGCTTCATGATGGGAAAATCCTTGTAGAATACACAGGCAGTACGAGGTAGAATCTGTGTGGCTTAGCCATTAACAGAATGAGGGGCAGGAAGAGGCTTCCGTGGAGGAAAACAATGAGTTACAGATGCCCCGACATTCCTACCCTGAGTGGCAAAAACAATGGCAGGTGACATTAGATGGCATCATTAACAGAAACAGAGAAGGTGGGAGGAGCTAGTTTGAGGGAAATTGGGCTTCGTATTTTAATAAAGCTCAGATGTCCTTGCCTTTTCCAAGTTAATTATTGTGAACCCAGAAGATTTTATGACAACCCATAAGGAGTCGCAGTTTTAAGTCCCCCATGAATATTATTATTCCAGATTCATCAAGCTGTGACGAGGTTCAAGCCACAGGTTCTATCAGTATTTTACTATCTACAAAAATACATATGTCATAACTAATTCAATGACAGCGATGCCTGACAACTGTTGTAACGGTGGCCTTGGAAGCTTGTTGTGTACGACACAGGAGAGCAAGCCACGTGTGCACATCTGCAGGGCAGGTGGGGGTGGGGGCGGTAGAAACCTGAAGGGGAAGGACGTGGCGAGTTCCCGTTGCTAGTGGATAGGATCAGCACACTGTGACTTGTGTACGTGAAGGACAGTTTCGTTAGTGATCTGCTTCCACCCCTAAACCAGCTTTCTGTTGCTACCTTAAATCACCGTAAACTCAAGGCTTAGAGAACGCCTCCCATGTGCCGGCACACAGCTCTGTAGGTGAGAAGTCGGCCCAGTGCGGCTGCTGGGTGTTCTGGTCAGGACCTCCCAAGGCCAAACTCAAGGTGTGGGCCAGCCTGCGTTCCTCTCTGAAGCTCTGGGGGAAATCTGTTCCCAGGGGCATTCAAGGCAGTGGCAGACCTCAGTCCCTTGTGCTTTCCACTCGGCTCTGTCCCTCTTCAGCCTAGCACACGTCCACCACACCTGTTGTCTTTTAAGGACTCATGTGACTACAATGGCCCACCTGGAGAAGCTAGGATACTCTCCCTATTTTAACGTCCTCTGATTAGTAAGTTTCATGGTAGCTGCCAAGTCCCTTTGGACAGCTAATGTAACACTAACAAGTGTGACAACTCATAAGAAGTCAAAGGTCACAGGGGCCAAAATTCCGCTGACCATAAACCCTCATAAAAGTACGCAGCACTCTTGAACCTGGTTACCACTTAGATGGATGTCCTTGATGCTTCCCTTACTCTAATGCCATCTATGCTCAGAAGAATGAGATACACAGCTTCTCTCTTCTAAAAAAATAAGCAAAAGAAAATTAATGGTACCTCGGCCAATAAAAGCAATGAAAGAGCTCAAGGGACAGCTTTGGCGTTTGGAATCTTCTGACCTAAATCAAACGCAGACTGGAGCTTGGAGTCTGATTCCTATGTATGCAATCAACAACGCTTCAATCCAATGCTGTTCAAGGCGTGTCTCCTAGAAGTGAGCATGGTAAGTCTGGAAGGATTCGCGCATCTTCTAGGTACCTGAGTTAAGCAGTAATGAGTCATATACACAGACAGCAATGAGTTGATGCGGAGAACTGGGCAGCAGTTTATCAATGGGGTGTTTTGATTCCCTAGGTGTCTTATAGTTTATAGAACAGAAGTGATTTCAAGCATTTCTCCCCTCTTGGTTTGTAATGAAAGGTTAGAGTCCCAGTACATTCTCCATTCATCAGATCGCTCCCACTGCTTCTGTAAGCTTGCAGTGAAAGAAGTTTGTTTTGAGCTGCATTTCTGAGAGAGAGAGTGGGTGGGAAGTAGTTTCTATATTTAAGAATTATTCTGAATGAGGCCTGAATTGATCATGAAAATTCAATGGCAAATAAGCTCACTCAAGAACATTATGCTGTACATCCTATCATTGACTGCTACGCGGTAACATTTATGCTAATAACAACTTGCATTAGCATAAATGCTTGGGAGTTTTTCTTGAGGGCTAAAAAAAGCTGTGTGTAATTCACCTTCATATCTCCCCAGCATACCACACAGTAGGCACTCACTAAATACATGTTGAACAGATGAGTCCAAAGTACGTTTTCACATGACTGATTCTCACCACAACACTTTCAAGCGTCACAGGCAGCTACTGAAGTGTAAGAATACCAATTTTTTTCCTGTTTCTTTTCTTTTCACCACAGGCTTTGGAGAAGCATGGCTTAAATGTTTAAATGCACGGCCTCCGAAGTCAGACCTGGGACCAAATCCTGGCTCTCTGCTGGATGAGTGCACTGGGGCTGCTGCAACTAATGTTGCAGACGGGATGGCCTGCACAACAGAAATGGATTCTTTCACAGTTCCGGAGGCCGGAAGGGCAAGATCAAGGTGTTCCCAGCTTGCAGATGGCGACCTTCTCATCGTCCTCACGTGGCCTTGCACTGTGCCCCTGCATGTCTATCCCAATCTCCGCTTTTTATAAGGGCACCAGTCACACTGCATTAGCGCCTCCCCATCTGACCTCGGTTTACCTTAATTTCCCCTTTAAAGGCCCTGTCTCCAAATTCCGTCACGTTCTGAGGCACTGAGGGTTAGGTTACGGCTTCAACATACGGATTTAGGAAGGGACAAAATTCCGCACAGGCGAGACACTTTATGACAGGGGAACACCAACTCTGAATGAGTTTCCTATTTTTCTACTGAATTCCTGTCATTTTCTCATTGGTTGATTTATTCATATAATCTGGATCTTAATCCCTGCTCTTTCTATATTCTCCTCAAGTACTACTTCATGACGATGATGTCTTGTACCCTACAGAAGGTTTTAATATATTCAGATTAATCAATATTTTGGTAGATAACTATTGTGTGTTAAGGCTTACTTCAGAAAAAAATTTTTTCAAGGTTATAAACATAGTCTCATAGTTTGTCCTAACATCAGCAAATCTTTATTTCTGTGCTCACATCTTTCATTCTTTTCTCTGCTATTTGATGAACGATGTGAAGCAGAACAAAAGTAACCTGTGTATTCCAAATGAACAACTGTCCCCAAAACAGTTTTGGAACTGAGTAGTTTTCTCTAGAATGTAGACTCTGGACGTGACCTCACCTTCTCCCCCGCAGTTCTTTCTCTGTTACACTCCCCTGGGTGTTCCGTCCTTACCAAACCACGAGACTGCCCACGTGAAGGGGACTGATGGCCTGTCCTGCTCCTGCTTGACTTTTTGTCAGGTCCCGCCCGAGTCACCATTCTCTTTTGAAGCACGTTCTTTCCTCGGATCGCTGACCCCACATTCCCTTGGTTTTTGCCCCAGTGCCCCTGGCCACTCCTTCTTAGTTCCTATCATTGGTTCTAATTCTTTGCCTTCCTTTTAGACTGTGGACTGCTCCGAGACGCCCTGCTGAGCCCCTTCTCCTTCTCTAGGAACACGCTCTCTTTAGCTGATCTCGTCCGGTTCCCTCCCTTCATGTAACATTGACATGTCCGTTATCTAGTCTACATGCCTGTCCCTGACCTCCTTCCAGAACTCTAGACTCCCCTAATTTTCTTCCTGCTTGACATGCCCACGTGGATGTCTAGGAGGGATCTCAAACTCAACATGTCTAAAATGAAGCTCTTGAGGCCCCTTCCCTCAAAGACTGCTTTGCCACCAGGCTCTCTCATCCACTCCGTTTATCAAACCAAAAATCTAAGATGTCCTCTTGATTCCTCTCTTGAATGCTCCAAATCCTGTTCAGCACCCAATTCCTTGACCTCTCCCTCAGACACAGAATCTTTGTCCTCAAATCCTAGCAATGTTCTTCCTAGTCCACACTACTATCATCTCTCTGGTGGACTCCCACAGTCCTCCTCAGAAAGGCAGTCTCGGTATCCACTCTCCACGGTAATACTTTCCTCATCTTTGTCAGGTCCCATGACTGCTCTGTCCAGACCCCTTAAGTGGCCTCTCACTGCACTTAGAATAAAATTGGAACTCATTCCCCAGGGCCACAAAGCCAGATCTGGCCTGGCTCCTGCTTTGTTGTCCAGCCTTATCTGGCACCTCTGTCCCTGTCATGTACTGTTCCCACTGCACCTGCCTCATTTCTCTGTTCCCTGAATTCAGCAAAGCCATTCTCTTATGAGGGAACTAATGATACTTATATTTATACTAATCCTTCAGTGCTAACTCTGCCGGCACACTCTTCTTAGGTTCTTCGCATAGCTCAACTCTAAAATCACAGTTGTCTCAGGTGAAATATTACCTCTGGAGAGAGGCTTTTCCTGACTACTTAATAACACTTCCAGTTTTCCCTAGGTGGGCGCCATATTTTAATTTTTTGCCGAATGCTAGTGGTATTTTATTATTTATTTTTTATCGGTCTCCTTTCTGTAACCTCCCACTAGAATGCAAATTCTGTAAGAACACCAACGCACCTTCACCCTAGAAAAAGAAACTGGCACATAATAAGTGCTCAATAAATATTTGGGTTTCATTTTTGAAACTCTAATCAATTCCATTGTTCTATTTGTCTATTTTGGCACAAATGCCACACTCTTTTTATGGATATAGCTTCAGGAGGTATTTTAATATCTAGCGGAGTGACAACTACCCCACCACACACGTTGTCTTCTCAAAACTGTTTTTCAAGGTGGTAAAATATCTATTTTACATAAATTTCAGACTCTGTTATCATGTTTAATTTTAAATCTCATTGGAATTTTTATTGGCACTGCCTTGAATTTATAGATTAGTTTGAGGAAAATTGATATCTATGTAATACTGAGGCATTAAAAACATGGTGTATTTCTCCACCTAGTTAAATAGCATTTTGTGCCCTTTAGATTTAGTTTCCTTTTTATCAGTTTTGAAGTTCTTCACAGGTAACTTATAGATTTTTTAAAACTGTTGAGAATGTATGTTTTTCCATTGCACATGTTAATTTCCAGGGTACAGGACAGCTATCTCATTTGATCTCATCATTTGTAGTTGGATTTCTTGATTTTTAAAAAGAGATGATCAAATCATCTGCACGGGATGCTTCTTTAACCCCTTCAGCTGCCATACTGCGCTGGCTGAGACCCCCAGAAAGAGGCTCAATAGCAATTTCAACATGAGTGTCCCTGCTTGGCTCCAGGGCTTCATTGAATCCCAATTAACTACGACACTTGCTCTAAGTTTCTGGCAGAAATCCTTTATCACATCAAACAGGTTCCCTTTGTGCTATTTCCATAATTAAAACAACAGCCTTTTAAATAATATTTTAAGAAATCAGCTTTACTGTAAGGAAGGACTGAAAACTGGTGAGAGGTTTGGGGGAAATCCTGCAAAGGTCTAAGGACAACAGTCCCTAACTGTTGAGTCTCCTTTATGAGGCAGACAGAGCGCTTTATATTTTCGATACTTTATTCCTAACTGCCATGGTCCTTCTACAAGAAAGAACAATTTTCACCATTTTAGAAAATGAGGAAATCCTGACTCAGAGATTCAGGCAATTTATCATAGGTCACAGGATCTAGTAAGTAATTAAACAAGGATTTCTATCCAACTATACCGAGCTGCAAAGCCCACGTTCCTCCCACTGAATTCCATTTTTAATTCAATGAGATATTAGAGCAAGTCATTCAACACATCCTCGCTGAAAAGATAACAAATGTGTACTGGGTTTATGGACTAATGAATAACCGTACACAAAGAATGTCTATCTTGACACCAATTTGAAGAAGATTTTATAGTAAAGGTCATAGAGATCAACCATAAAGACCTGGCTGTTTGTGTAATCCTAGAGTTTCCATCTGTACTCACCACAACACCTGTCTTGTAGAGTAGGTAATGCACAGTTTGGGTGACGTCAGCGGCATGCATTAAATTGTGGTAAGGATTTTTATGTTTGCTGTACCCCACTTCCAGGGCCTCCACAAATGAGACAAGTGCAGAAATAGGGATCTGAAAAAGATCAGCAAGGTTAATGGGCTAGTGATTTAGTGGCTTTAAGTGAGAAAAGAAATCACACAGGATCATCTCAAAGACATGCAGGGCAGAAGGGTGTGTGTGTGTTCATTCATTTCTTAAGCAAAGGTTCAAGTTTTTTATTTCTTGAGAAATAAACAACATGCACTGTGCAGCATATCTCACTTATTGATGACAAAACATAGCATACACCAAGACTGTGAGTCATTAAATGATTGCAAATAAACACAAGCTGCCGCCTCCTGAAAAATGTGCTCTTCAGGAAAAGCGATTGTATGCACTGGACACATTAAAAAAAGAAGCAATGTCATAATCTGTTACACCCGGGAACGGAAACAACCTGCGTTCTTGTGTCTGCTACTGGACGATTTATCATAGGTGCCTTGCGATTTGGAATGCGTTTCCAATTAGCCTAATTGCTTTTCTGTCTCAAAGATGTATAATAAATTTACCTCCTTTTTCTAGGTGGCAGAAAGTGAAGGGCAATTACCAAATGTCTGTAGAAACAAGGCAACCTGAAAACAGTCCCTGTGTCAGTTTCTGGATCAGTTCCTTGGTTGAGGGTGAATTATGAAGTAGGACAATGGAGGGAAGGGATGAGTGTGTGTCCCAGGAGACTAAAATCGTGTCGGTAAAATTCTGTAATAGTAATAAGGAAAATACTGCTGTGATGGTTTGTGAGAGTCTGTAACATGTTCTTCCTGGATTAGTCTTCCTCCCATGCTTCGACTTTTAAAAATTTAAATATTGCCTTTCAGATGTCAGAGATCAATTTTCATTTTTGAAAATGAAGGTCTGAGAAACCCAGGTTCTTGGGGCTGTTTGTGAACCACAGAAACGCTAGGTCCAGCCATGAGTACTTATGAGGAAAGGGTGTCCGGCAGTCACCGGGTTTTCACACAGGATTCTGGTGCAAAAGAAGTCCAGGACCATGCCTGGCTGGTGTGGCCCAGTGGATTGAGTGCCGGCCTTTGAACCAAAAGGTTGCAGGTTCAATTCCCAGTCAGGGTACATGCCTGGGTTGCAGGCCAGGTCCCCAGTAGGGGATGCGTGAGAGGCAACCACACAGTGAAGTTTCTCTCCCTTGCTTTCTCTCTCTTGTCCCCTCTCTCTAAAAACAAGTAAATAAAACCTTTTTAAAAAGAAAAGAAATCAAGGACTACCCCCATAAACTACTTATGGCTGTGTAAGAAATACACCCCCAAATACGCAGTCCTTTAGAAAGCGATAAGACACCGTGCTGTCCAGGGAAGTCAGCATGGTACAGAGAAAAGGGCTGCATTTTCCACAGGCCCATCCACAGGATGAGAGATATCTGAGGGGTATAGCATGACAGATGTCAGCAGGTGAATTCTCAGGTCGCCCGGGGAACCTGACGCGGCCCTGGAGTCTGCGGAATGAGAGGCTGAAGAGATTGAACCCTGGAAACGATTCAGGCTCTTTACTTAAAGCTGAAGAATTAATTTGAAGCTTGACTGGCTGGGCAATACCAATGACATGTCACAGATGATAAGGGAGAGTATTTGTCTGCATTTGAGTCAAGTGGTGGAAAAAACGTTTGCGGAGACAGCAGACGTGTTCTGTCTCTTTGCGGATGGCAAGAGATCAGACGTGAAAGGGGGCTGAAATGAGATCAGCGGGCAGCGCTGCGGGCGGTTCTGCTAGTTCGGTGCTTTGAGGAAGACCGGGATCGACAGGTGTGGCTCCAGCGTCTGCCAGGCCAAGGAGCCCGCCAGGCAGGGGAGGGACAGAAAGTTCCCACCGCGGAGGAGTTCATGACAGCGGCTGTCCTGGCAATGCGTCCCGAGTGTCCCAGGGCAGTTTTGGGTCCATATAAAAATGATTCTCTTGGCCTTTGCCCCAAAGTCATGCAAGGATAGATAAATGTGTGTGTGTGTGTGTGTGTGTTTGTCTCTAATGAGTCACTGACCTTGAAACGGCTGATCAGATCGTAGCGTGTGAGTAATTCATAGAAAATGAATTTCAGTGCGTGGTCCCCGCTGGCTTCATTGAGGGAAAAGACATCAAAGGACCACTTGTCCACATCCTGTGGGACCGGGAGGGGAGAAAGAATGCATCAGTCCACAGCCGGGAACAAGGGGAAGGACTTGTCCCTGAGGACACAGCCTGCAGCCCTCACCCAGGGTTCACAGCCCAAGACTCAAATGCCCTTCCCACTCCCCAACTTTTTCCAACTGGGCAGGCCTATGTAGCATTCACTGCTCAAATATTAAATAGTCTTATTGCTAATAACCACTGCTGTAATTTATTGAGAGCCTACCATATGCTAGGCATTGTGATAAGTGATAAATACCATAACTTATCCTGAAAAACAGTCTAAGGGACAGGTTTCAATAGTCACATGTTATAGATGAGAAAGCTAAGAAGTTACCTAATTTCCCCAAAGCCCCTTCACAAGTAAGCGCTAGGGACCCAATGGGCCCAGCATGCAAGCACAAGTTGACCAGATGCCTAGGCTCAGGCTCTGTTCTTTGAAGTCCTTCTACTCCCCACCAAGGCTGAATTTCAAATTCTTAATTCACTGACAACCTTCAGTGCTTCCCTACTTTGAACTTCCCCCCAGTCCCTTGGTACTATCTGCAGACTTCCTCTTAGTCCACAGCTGAGAATATCAACCCACTTCACAGTGCTCAGAAGCACACATGCTATGGAATACAAAATAATGTGTCACTTCGATCCAAACTGCTGAGCCGAACCCAAGGAGAAAGCCTTCGTTTCATGGGTCGGAAAAATGCTACCACTTCTGGGGTCACTGATCTGGGAATCTGATCCTCAAATCTGTAAGTCAGTTTACTGAAAAGAGTAAAACGAAGCTGAACACACACCTCATGTATTGTTTTTGAAGTTCAAAGCCTTATTTGTCTATTAATAGCTACTTTAAAACTTGAGGTCTGTCCAGAAAAAAGTCCAGCCATCGTTAATATAACAAGAATGGTTTGCACAACATCGATGTAACCTGGCAGCCAAGAGTAGACTGGAGAACACATGTGTGAACAATGATGACTTCACTGTACTAGTCAGTGGGGGAGGTAGACACCATTGAGTGAGCGTGTGTAATGTGTGGCTGTCACACTCAAAATGACTGAGCAAGTAGAACAACGGATCTGCACCAGATTTTGCCTGAAGCTTGAACATTCCTCCACGAAACTTTGGATGATTCAGCAGGCTGCAGCTAAAGGCAACTGGTGATTGGCAGCTTCATCATAACAACACGCCCATCCATGCATCACATCTCCTGCAGAGTTTTTTGGCAAAACATCAAATTACCCAGGTGATTCAGCCCCCCTACAGCCCAGATTTGGTGCCCTGTGACTTCTGCCTTTTCCCAAAACTAAAATCACCTTTGAAAGGGAAGAGATTTCAGACCATTGATGAGATTTAGGAAAATAAGATGGGGCAGCTGATGGTGATTGGGAAAACTGTGTGAGGTCCCAAGGTGCCTACTTAGAAGGGGACTGAGGCATTATTGTCCTGTGTACAACGTTTCCTGTATGTTCGTCAATAAATGTTTCTATTTTTCATAGCGTATGGCTGGATACTTTCTGGACAGACCTCATGAATGTAAACGCTATCTGATGTCTCTGACTTATAACCAGCTATGTATAAACAAAGTAGTGTTTAACCAATAGTTAAGCAATAGTCCTTTGGTTTCTCCTTGTGACAGGGTCTTATTTTCAGTAAAAAAAAAAAAAATCTGTGAGCGGACAATAAGGACTCACGTGAGACCACGTGGAGTCCGGGCAGGGCGTCAGATGGTGTCTTGGAAGAGACACTGACTACCAGGAACTGCTGGCCTGAGTGGCTCTTGCCTCAGCCCTCCCTGCATCCCAGCATCACCCATCCATCGCAATCCTGTCCATCTTCAAATGTCCCAACTGTCAAGATCATCCCAAGGCCACCAAGGGTCTCTCTCATGGCTGCCAGGGCACAGAATAATTGAATTATATACAGGGAAAACCAAGCTTTTCCAAAAGGGTCTCAAACCGCATTGTTTCCGTTCATGCCAGTGGTAACTTCACCTGAGTTTGCAGTAATTTCTCCTCCACTATAATAACTAAAGAAATAGCTATAAGTACTGAGCACATATTTTTTATATAAGGTATTTATACACACTTGCAAATCCTCACGACTCTAGAGATAGGTGTGAGTTTCCCCAGATTTACAGATAGCAACCTCAGAGAGATGAAATGAAGTGTCTGATGCCGTTCACTAGCAGAACCAGGTAATAACTCCAGCGACATCAATTAGTGACATCACTGCCAGCAAATGACATTGTAAACTCCATGACTACAGGCTTAGACCCAGGCCTCATGCCTTAAATGCCCCAACAGGGCCCAGGCCGTAGATAGTGGGGCCATTTTTGATGAATCCAAGACCTGAAGCTTCACCTTGATTCCGGTAATTGACATTGTCACAACCTCCATTCTCTGACCGTCACACCCAAGAAAAGTCCTCTGACAACTCAGTAGGTGGGGCAACACTTTGTCAAGCCTGACAATTTTTAATCCTATTCTCCAGAAGAAATAAAAAGGAGAAAGGCTATTACTAGAAATAAAGACATTATCATAGTAAGAAATCAAGATTTATTTGGAATATTAGGACTTAGAGAAATAAGAGGATGAGTAAGCAGAGAGCAAGATAGATGTTTTCTCCAGATTGTCAATTTCAGAAGGTCTCCGCCGTGATTCTCAAATTTTAGTGTTGGGGAGCTCAGGAAAAACATCGGTTTGTGGGTGAGAGACTGCAAAATTCTGGTGTAGGGGATGGAATCCGCATTTAACGAGCACCTAGTTTTACTGTTTTAAACCGACCTTCCTCTCCGACCAGACCTGGCCCCTCCGACCTTCCCCTCCGACCAGACCTGAACGATGTCCTATCAGTCTAACATAAAAGCAGCACAAACCTCCTTAACTTCTCACACTTCAAACCTGGACTCTCTCTGGGTGTCCCTTCCAAGTCACACACACGGACGCCCTTCTAAAGAACAGAACATTTCAACATGTCTGTCAGCCCCACCTCCGAAGGCCAGAGATAAAACATCCCAAATTAGAGGCTGTTATCTATTGAATGCAAAAAATAAAGAGAACAAAAATGTCACATATGTCCAATCTAGAGACTGGCAGCAGCTAATTATTCTCTTACTTAAATGGTGTTTAATGCCATGTTCTTACATTCATTACAAAGTAGTAGCCTGATGGTTATTTGATTGAATTGTATTCTCCCGGGCTTTGGGGAAATTTTCCGTAATAGAAGAAAACAATAGTAATCCCATATAAACTGCTGGCAGTGAAGTGAAAACAACCTTTTTCTAACAGCACTACATCAAAAAAAAAAAAAAAAAGAAGAAGAAGAAGAAGAAAGTATCTATTGGTGTGACCTCTCCAACTCACCTCCAATCCACTGTAAATAAAACCAGAGTCTAGGGAAGTGGAAAAATATTAGGTTGTAAAAAGGTCCTGAAGTTCCGCAGTGAACAGGGGACAGGACCAAGAGAAAAGGCAGTTTTAGCCTCATGCACGTCTGAGCGAGCCTAGTGGAGAAGGGCAGCAGTTCAGAGAGTTAGTGCTTACTCTCTGTCTGCACCATCGAGGTCCCTTTCCCTCAGACAGACGTGTGCATTTGAGCATCACTTCTCCCTAAGCATAAAGTAACAACTCGTGCATGCCCTCCACATTTCCTTCCACTATTCTGCACAGAAAGGATGCGGCGCCCACTTGGAAAACATTTTCATAAATTTCCTAGTACCTGTATAATCACCTGTATTTATGGTCACAATAAAAGAAGGAATTAAAAATAAAAGACGCTTTTTATGTTCCTAAGACTTTCACTGGAATGTTTCAGGTTCAATTATGAAAATCAGTGCGACTTCCTAGTGGGTGTTGTGAAACATCAAATCTTATGTGAAGTGTTTTCACTAATTAAGTGGGAAATGTCGCTGTAAATCACTGATATATTGGGTATCAAAGCGGGGGTTGAAGAAGAGTGAGAAAAAACACGTGTCTTCCGGCTGTATCCTTCTTCAGTATCCTTCCTACCCTCAAGATGAGTTAAGAGGAGACATTAAATCGATAAGGATAGATACTACACTGGACCTTAGCTAAAAGGCTGAGGGGCATGTCTCCTATCAGAATGGCTATTACCACAAGGCAAGTGTGAGAGAGGCTACGAAGCAAAAGGAAACCTCACACACTGCTGATGGGAATGGAAATCAGTGCAGACACTAGGAAAAACAGTATGAGCTTCCTTAAAAAAGAAGAATAGAGTTATCATGTGGCCCAACTATCGTTCTTCTGGGGATCTACCCCCAAAATTTGAAAGCATTTATTCATAAAGATCTAGGTGCCCCTGTGCTCACTGCAGCATTGCTCATGGTAGCTGGCACACGGAAACAACCGAAGTGTCCTTCCAGAGATGCTTGGAAGGAGAAGATGTGGTGCGTGTATACAGTGGGTACCACTCAGCCTTAAGAAAGGATGAAACACTGCCATTTGTGACAACATGGTGGAGCTGAAGAATATCGTGCTAAGTGAAGTAAGTCAGGCGGGAAAAGTCAAGAACCAGATGATGTCACTCATATGTAGAACATCAAACTGAAAGCAACAAACAAATGAAGAAGACAAAAAAACCCCAAAAACTCAAAGACAGAGACAATAGTATGGTGGTTACCAGAGGGAAAGGGGAGGAGATAAAAAAAGGTAAAGAGGGTAGAATATATGGTGATGGAAGGAGACTAGGCTTTGGGTAGTGAGCACACATGGGGAACAATTACACCTGTGTATTACAGAATCGTACACTTGAAACCTCTACATTTCATTAATCAATGTCACCCTAATAAATTCAATAAAATTAAAAAAAATAGAAAATGGAGAACTGAGAATCTCAATACATAGGGTCTCACAAATTCAGCTAGCAACTGTCTCTGAGACAGGCGAACGGAACTATGAATTCCATAATCAAAATGGTCCTAAAAGACTTTTTCTTGACATTAAATTGATGAAGAGACACTCCCACCCCCAATTCCATGAATAAGTAATTTAAACTCTATTCTGAAACTACCACCAGGTTTCAGAGAAAGGCAAGCATAGCCTTAGCCATAGTCAGAGTGCTGGGATGAGCCTAGGTAAGTGGACACAGCTCCATGGGTGCACACCACTCAACGTCAACCAGCCCGGTGAGCCTGGGCCTCAGCATAGCCCCACCCCCAAATCCAGACGCCAAATCAGCTTCAACACGGCTGGGGTGCCCTCCGACCAGTGGATGTCATCAAAACACACCTAGAGGAATGAGTATATCTGCTCTGGGACTCTTAGAAAGAATCTGTACAATTCCAAGAGGTTGCCTGATTAGGAGAATTCTGCAGGGTTTATATTTTAAATGAAACCGTCTGTGTGACTTCAAATGGAACTTTTGGGCTCAGTGAGAGTCTCGGGAGAGCAATAGGGTATGTGGAGAAGATAAGGGCTTGGGGGCAGACATTCATGCCATAAAATGTCACTGATAGCTTACTATGTACCTGAAATTCTGATACCAAACCCCAGTCCCGCCCCTCATTAACTGCGTCTTTTTTTTCTCACTGAGTCTCCAAACATTCATCTATAAAATGGACTTTGAGTAGGTGATCATATATTGGTACAAATATGATCACCAGAGATCCTCCTGATGTTGAATATTTATAACCAGATCAGATTTGATCTTCTTTGGCTTAAGTCATACTGAGCCTCATAAAACCTATCACTTAATGATTCCAAGGAAGTAGAGAGAATTGAAACCCATAGAGTTTGATTTCATAAAATATTAGCAAGATGAAAGCTGGAAAGATAGTGATACTGCTAAAACAGGTAAATAAAAAATAATAAAATTAAACAATCAGGAATGACTGGGACATGTGCAAATGAACTATAAATGCAAGCCTTTTATTTTTTAATGACAAATATAACTACTTTCTACAGAGTCCCGTGTACACTGTGAGACTTTTTCACGGGTGTTACCTTTAATGCTTCTATAACTGCTGGTGGGTAGCTCAGTCCAACCATGTTTGATGTCCGTCTGTACATCCTGGCAAAGTCAGAGAGGGAGAAAAGGCAACATTATACTTTACAAAGAAGAATTAGCAGCCCACAGACTTATACCAAGTATTGACAAATAATGAAAAGTTGTGACATCCGCTGACCCGAGGAATCTAAAATGTCCTTTATAACTTTTTTCAAAGTCACTCAGTGGCCTAAGTGTGAAATTCAAAAGAAATTAACACAATCCCAAACACATGAGCTGTTGGAAACAAGAAATTAATCTATGTGGCTCAGATTAGAAATTAAGTTATTAAAATGGGTCACCAGTTCTTCTAGAAGTGAATTATAGTTCAGCACAGACAGTATTCAATGTAGAATTTTAACCAGGACAAGGAATCCTATGGGCAACCCATTCAGGAGTGCTGTTCTTTAGAACTGCCAAAAACACGCAGGAAAACGTCCAAGGAGAACTGTGGTATTTCTAAAACCTATCATTCTACCACAGGATCATAGAAAAATAAATCCACTTGTATAATAAGGATTATAGGAAGAACTGATTGATTTCTGGACTCTATTTCCAGGGAAGAGGGGGACAATTCAATTTCAAAGAACGAAATGGCAAACCAAATTGGGAAGTTTCATGGGGAACTCAAACCCTTTCCATGAGCTGCCCTCCCTGGGTCAACAAGCTGTCCCCGACCCGTTCCCAATGCAGACATCATCCACACATGTCAAAGGACGATGGATTACATGATGTCCTTCAAAAACGAGAGCCTGGACTCCAAGTCCATCTTCTCTAGTTAACAAAGAGAATCTGAGCAAAGGCAAAGCTTGACCTATTGCACTACAGAGATTAAGGTAGCTCTGCGTTTGCCATCTCTCACTCAAGACTGTCTCCACCCAGAACTCTCATTATTTATAAAGACACGAAAACCACATCAAAGCAAACCTTCCAGTTTTGGGTCATCAGAGGACAGTTGTCTTTACCTCTCCACGAATATCCCAGCCTGCACTGCATGCACGATGCTCTTGAACCGTGGCTTCTCCTCGCTTCTCCTGAGCATCATCCCCATCTGCCGCGTGAAGGTGGAGGCCAGCCAGTCTCGGACCTCGGAAGGCACCGCATCCGACTGGATGTCACTGAGCTCATCCTCTGTATCCAGGAGTCGCCTGAACACAAGAAACAGACCCAGGACACTGAGATGGGCCCTGAAGTTCGAGCTCTCTGTTCCAACAGCTGCTCTGTCTCTCAAAGAAACCAAACTGCCCACAAAAACACAGCCCCTTTTCGGTAAGGCTTGTGACAGCTCACCACTTGTATTTCAGGCATGGTGTTTCCACAATTTATGTTTCAGGATGGCTGTCTCTACCAGATGGGACAAAGAAACAGAGTCAGAGAGAGTCAAATACAGTCCATCTAGGCTCTGTGGGTCTCAGAACCAGTGCACTCGGGAGCACCCCAATCTTCATTCCTGGGTTTGTGGAATTTGAACACAATCTAAAACTTCCATTTAAAAATGCATTCACAGGGAGGTTTATGTCACAGATGGACCATGTGACATTATTTTGTTTTGTTTTAAATTGACATTTAAAGACTTTGCTATAGACAGCAATATTGTATTATACACATTAAAGTTGCAAGAGATTAGATCTTAATTGTTCCCACCATAAAAATACAGAGTCCGGCCCTGGCTGGTGTAGCTCAGTGGATTGAACATGGGCTGGGAACCAAAGGGTCCTGGTTTGATTCCCAGGCAGGGCACATGCCTGGGTTGCGGGCCAGGTCCCTGTGAGGGCCATGTGGGAGGCAACCACACATTGCTGTTTCTCTCCCTCTCTGTCTCTCCCCCTTCCCCTCTCTCTAAAAATAAATAAAAATAAAAAATCTTAAAAAAAAAAAATACATAGTCTGGCAGAAGTAACGCCTGCTTGAGTGTGGTTGGGAGGGTAATCATATGGATATAAGAAATTATAGTTTTAATTTGAACATTCCACCTAAAATGACACATGGTGTGCTTGAGTGTGATATTGTTATGTTGCAAAATTATATACTTATGATTTTGTAATAAAAGACTTTGTAATAAAATGGGGCATTATTTGTGCTGGACCCCTATATAATGATTATCATGTACAGAGATGTTAGCTAATGCTTTGGTGTAATCACACTGCAGTGTGTAAATGTATCAAATCAACACATGGCCCACCTTAAATTTAGACAATGTTATATGTTAATTATCTCCATAAAAGTAATTTTTTACAAAAGAATAATAAATAGACCATAAAGTACAAAATTGCCCAAATAACATCAACCCAAACAGTCAAACTCATACACTCTCTAGTTTCATAGAACATCACAGAAACTTGAAAGTCTAAGTTCAAGCAAAATTTCCAAAATAGACAGTTCTTTATTTGAGCACAGAGATTTGTCATCTCTCAGGTGTGCTGAGCTGATTTTTCACATTTTTTATCATAGGTTAGACCACTAGAACAGAACATAAATAGTACTAAGTTACCATAAAACTTAAAAGTGTTTTATACTTATATTAAGCCCTACTAAAAATAAGGAGTAAAAATAGATATCAATGAAAAGATTTTTTTTTCCTTCAGACACATCAGTTGGGGGTAGGGGAGAAAGTGTAACATTCTGGGGAAAAAAAGCTATGATATCAAATTTCCTTAAATGAGGAACCAAGCATGTTGCCCAAAATTAAGTCACACAATTCTTAGACTACTGGGGAATGCTTTCCAATTAGCATCGGGCATAGAATGTAAGACCGCCCAAATGCTGACAAAGAAGTCTGTCCGAATTTCCAAAAGGGGGGGGGATGCCTTTCATATTCATCATTCTAGTATTTTTCAAAGGAAAATCAATTTTGTCATTTTCAAATGCACTTGGCAACTGGACATGCTTTAGTACTTCTGGATAATTCAAGTACACAGAGTCCGCTAAGAAAATCAATAACATGCTTGGGACTGACGGAGGAACACCGGGTGCTGAAGGGAACCAACGCTTCCCCATCACCGCCAGACCCTCCGCTTGCAGACACACACCGTGAGTTAAAGCGGGACCTCGGTATTTAGACAGGGGCTAACGACATGCCATATTCACTGTGGAACCCAACATTTGATTTTTTAAAAAATCTAACCATATTTTTTTACAACTACCTTTTCCCCTCTTACCTGGTCTCACTGTGTTGCCATATTGGCCATGCGAGGTAAGTTGTGTTGCATGAACTCCTTTTTGTAGGTGAGGAGGTACGGAGGTCATGTGACACTCAAACCTGCCCCATTTGTTTGTGGAAGCTGGAGCTCCGGGGCCAGGCATTGGAATGCTACCCCACTCATGCCATGGGACATTTCAGAAGAGCCATGGAACAGGGGATTCACCATCACTGCACTAACTTCTTGTCATCTTTAGCTTACCTGGTTTCATCAATGTACACTGATTCAAGCACCGTGGCCGCATATTCCAAATTCTTCTTGAGGTCTACTACAGAAGCCTCCCCTCTCTCTAATTGTTTGACCAACGACCGTAACCTGGCAGGGGGAAAAAGACATAATCCAATTAGAATAAAGGAAACAAAGAATAATCCTACAGTTATAGTGACACATTTAACAGCCATTCAATATTTTCATTTGTTCCACTATATTGAAAAGGAAAATAAGAATCTAATGATGGAGCTGACCTGTATTTCTCAAGGAGCAAGTTATAAAATCAAGGCACACATTTAATAAATGACCACCACCAACACTTTCTAGCTACTTTTAATCTTTCAAGAGTTCCCTGAATTATCAATGGTTCTGCTGCTTCTCTGATTTTAATTGTTGTCCTAATTGGACATAGTCAAGCGTGACCAGCAACAACATCATCAAGTTGAGATTCTGCTACATGGATGGTGCTTTGTTCACAGCAACTCGGGAGAACAGCAGCCTCCTGGCCCAAGGGTGTTCCCAGACAGCGAGCAGATCTAAATCACCAAAATAATCCTACAGGGCTACAGAGGTGTCCATGAAGGCAAATTATGTCACCGGACAGGAAGAATTCCCTCAGAGCAGGTAAGTACCCTACTTAAAAAAAATAGTGAGGGTGGATGGTAAACCAAGATGCCGAGACAAGACTTTCCCCGACGCTAGTCAGGAGTGCCAGGGAGTCTAAGGGAAATGATAAAGCATACTCCCCTCCGAGAGGGACTTAGTGTGCAGGCCACGAAATGCCCACAGATGATCAGAGTCCAGTCACTGGGGACCCTAAAAACCACAGGGATGTGGAGGTAGGATGACACTTCAGACAGACAGACAGCAAAAAAAAGAGCAGGAACGTGGAGGACACATCACAGCGTATTAGCTATCAATACTGGGCAAGTTACTGAATTTCTCCAAGTGCCAGCTACAGAATGGAGAGCCAGCCACCCTATTTCCTAGGTTGTGACAAATGTTAAATCAAATTGATATTGATATGGTCCCATCAACCATGTGACCCGCCTTTGGTTTTTTCCCACCTTTTTTGAGATATAATTGACATATCACATTATGTAAGTTTACGGTGCACAATGCGATGATCTGGTACATGTATATATCAGGAAATGATTACCACCATGTGGTTAGTTAACACATCTGTCACCTCGCCTAATTACAGTTTTGTATGTGTGTGTGGTGGGAATATGTAAGATTTACTCTCTTAGCAACTTTCGCATATACAATACTCAAAAGTAATGCTTGCTAACTATGGCCACCATGCTGTATATTATGTTCCCAGAACTTACTCATCTTATAACTGGAAGTTTGTGTCCTTTGACCCATATCTCCTCGTTTCCGAGATGTTTCTTTATAAAGGCAATTGTGATCGTCATTGTCGTTGTCGTTATTTGGTAACCGTGATCATCATAAGTAACTGGATGAGAAACATTCTAGCAGGACACGGAAGCTTATTATCAAATCTCCATTTGCTAAGGCTCATCCCACCTTCCTGACTTGAAAATACCCTCACACTTGCAGTTACAAGAAAGAACAGTTTGACTTCCTAGCAAGATGTAAACTACTCTCTTCCTGATCCACATGAAAATGATCAACAATAAAAAAGAAGGAAAAACTCTGGATCAACCTTAAACAGTAGGCAAGAGGGTCAGCCATACAAAACAAATTCCCGGTAACATACAGAGGAAATTCGATTTGAGTCCCACCTGACGGCGACGACAGCCAAAGGGGAGCACGCGAAGCACATCCGCAGAGGCCCGGGCCCCTGGAGGTGAGGTTGGCCTCCTGTCAGCAGCTCCAGGGAGCGTTCTGGGTTTCAGAGCCGTGCGGGACAGGGAGTTGGCACGGAAGGGCTCGGAGTCACTCACTCGCACACGGGAGATAGCCGGCCTGCCAGAGAACAGGACGCCGCTCCAAAGAAGGAATGGAAGCTCTTCTGCCAAGCACATTCTTGGCCAGGCCTGTCTCTAATGTTCCCTCTCACCTCTGGGGGCCAGCTACCCCCCGGCTTGTTGGAACTGTCAGCTGGCAAAGCACACCGGGTAAACCGAAACTTTTGTATTTCTCCCTTCATTTGGGACTCAGAGTCCCTACCAGGAATTGCCATGAATCTCTAATAGGACGCATCTCAGTTCTCAAAACCTAAGAGAAAAGGACAAAACATACAAAATGGTGCGGGAAAATAGAAGATGACTAGAAGTAAGACCCCGATGGCCCTGCCTACTTGTAACGGGGCATCCGTAGGAAATAACCACACACGGGCAGCTTTAATCAATTTTAAGTCTGTTTTCCTAGACTGAAGAAAAAGCCTCATAAACAGAGTAAAAGGGATCAAATAAAAACAGAAACAAAAAATGAAAACATCTGACGTACGTTATTGTAACTTTTTATTTCAAAGAATAAAAAAAAAGACCCTGAAATTCCTTGAGAACATAAAATATATTACTTACAAAAGTAACAGAAATTCAATCTGGTCATAGACTTCTAGCCTGCCAAATATCAGAAAGCAATTTGACAACAATAGGAAGTTTTGAAAATAATATGGTAATTCAAGGTATCTATATCTACATTCCATAGACTTGCCATGTGTATGTGAAGCCAACATATATATTCTCAGATGTGGACAAATTCAAAATTTCATCTAAAAATGCTTTTTAAAAACAAGAACTCTGAGGCACAGCCTGTGATATCAGTGACATGCTCTATGAATCTCAAAGGGGGCAGATCCACGGGTCTCCCATTCAGTGGACCGTGGGCCCATGACCCAGACTATCCAAGCTCACTTTTACAAACTAGACAAGGAGTTTATCAGGTTTTTAAAAAGTGGCAGATGAAGTATGATGCTAATTATACAAGGACATACAAGTTGGCATGAAAACGACTGACTTCTTTGCCTCAGACAAGTTCCTCTTCCTCGTAGAAATGCGTCCTATGTCACTTTTCTTTATTAGGAGTTAAGACCATTAAACATATTTATTGTTATAAATGTCACATATTTGAGACAGCAGAAACCAAAGCATCCTCCTTCAAATTCTCCCTTCACTTGTATTTCACAGAAGTGCTTTGTAACCTAGATTTCTACCACCTGCGTGGAGCGTCTAGACGAAAGGAAGCCCTGTGGAACCAAAGGCCCGTGGAGTTCACTGCCAGGGCCAGGGCACGAGCCCAGGCTGACACACCTGCCACATGCCGAGCACCTCGACACGCCCAGGAGTACTGGGGGACACACACACGTGAAGGAGGGGGCCGGGCACCAGAGTACCACTGTCATTCATTTCTGAAAGTGCCGCTTCAAATCCTGACTCTTGACTCTATGTGATAGGCTAGAGGATGCTACTTAAGAACTAATTACAGTCAAAGGACAATTAAAATGACTGAGGCTATTACATGGGGTATCATTTAATATCCACTATTGTTAATAATATTGGGGACATCAAGTCACCAAGACCCTCCTATCTCTCTTGTGTTCCGGCCACCAGGACCCCAGGCCAGGGCAAGAGCGGCACTCCCAGGAAAAGCATCACTTCCAATCCCACTCAGCAGGTCAGATCAGCAGCACCGAAAACCAGCTCCCCCAGGAAGTCCCAGACTTTGTGCCACGGTGAGCAGAAAATCAGCAGGTGGCTCCTTCCCCGGACAGGGTCACCTGGAGCGCCAGACACCGGGCACAGCCACATGCGTGCATCCAGTGTGTGGGTCTGACCCCACAGAGAGCTGGAAACAAAAGCAGGCACTGCACCAAGGGTTTCAGCAAACCAGAGAAGAAATGACACAGAATAAAGTACCTTTGGATGCCTAAATGGGACCAGAAGTTCAAGTCTACTCCCATCCTTCCAGCCTGTGAGATAAGCAGAAGATTCTACCGACACCCTGGCAGACATTGAAGGGAGCCTTGGACAACATCCAGCCAACATCCACCTCTCTCACATTCAAGGACAACTAAACAGGAAAAAAGAGTCTGCGAAAAGACTGAGCAGTAAGGAAGCAGAGACTACAGTACTCACAATGCAGAGAAAAGACTCACCTTCGAGAAGAAATTTCACTAAAGGAAACAGAAATAAATTTTAGGGAGCATCTGTCTGCTTTGTGTTCAGTGAAATTCAAGAAAACAGATCTTTGAAACAAAGATGAAAGCTGAAATCATAGTGTAATAAAAAGTGAACATAGTGAGAGAGAAGAAATTAAAAACAAAGAAAAGACTATATGAACTTTAAGGAAAACTAAATGGTGAGTAACTTACATACCGAGCCTGTTTTTGGACTAGCACCCATTAAACACCAGCTATAGCTGCCCCTGTTCTCATATGGCTGCCAGCTTTCTGCTCTATGCATCAGCCACACGAACCCTAGGGCATTCCGAACGTCCACAGTTTCCAGTGCTGTAAAACTTCAGGGTGGCGTTCGGGTGGGTGCTGCTCCAATGGCCTCTCAGCCCACCCTCTCCCCCAGCCCTTGCTCCTTCTCAAAACATCCCGTCCTGCCCCATCCTCCCTTACCTACCTACCCCTCGGGGAAATTACCCCTTTGTAGGTAGAACAGCTTTAAATGAGCTCTTTAGCCACTGGTCACCAACTAGTCTCAAAAATGGAAAAATTTCCTAAAGTTTCTGGGAATAAGGAGGTACTTTCCCTATTTTCCATTACAGTACTGGTTGTCCCTGGTTCTGAATCCATCTTAAGAATGTTGTCTAGCCCTGGCCAGACGGCTCAGTTGGCTTGAGCAACACCCGTATACCAAAAGGTTGTGGGTTCAATCCCTAGTCAGTGTACATAACTAGGTTGCGGGTTTGATCCCTGGTCAGGGCATATCCAGAAGGCAACTGATTGATGTTTCTGTCTCACATCAATGTTTGTTTCTCTCTCTCTCTTTCCTCTGCCCTTCTTTTCTCTCTAAAATCAATAAACATATCTTTGCGTGAGGATTTTTTTTTTAATTCTGGGTTTTCTTGCGTCCCCCCACATAGTTGTTGTTTTTTTTTTTTAAGATTTTATTTTTATTTATTTTTAGAGAGAGAGGAAGGGAGGGAGACAGAGAGGGAGAGAAACAGCAATGCATGGTTGCCTCTCACATGGCCCTCACGGGAACCTGGCCTGCAACCCAGGCATGTGCCCTGACTGGGAATCGAACCGGGACCCCTTGGTTCCCAGCCCACGCTCAATCCACTGAGCTACACCAGCCAGGGCTGCATGAGGATTTTGAAAAAGTAAATTTTGTCTAAAAATAACCAAGATCATTCGTACCTATATTATAAGGTGTTTTTGTTAAACTTGGAGAAGACAATGAGTGGAGGACAGCCCAGGTGTCTGCTTTTGTTTTCCTGGTAAAGTTCATCTGGATATGTTTTCCATGAGAATTCGTTTTACCTAAAAGGCCAATGTCCGCAAGGACAGGTCCCATGGTAAGCTGTGGTCCCTGTGTCCAGTTTTTAATACTACTTAAAAAGATTTTTTTGTCTGGGCACCTGAAGGAAGGGAGAAATGGAGGAAGGGAAAAGAAAATATACAAGGATAACAGTAAGTTTCTCTTCTGAGTGAATGTTCATTGTTCCCAGCACCCCATCTATTTCTGTCACTGTGGCTGCCAAATCACAGTTCCCGTAGAGAAGGGCAACACCATCTTAGGAATAGCTCATGCTTTCAACCTCTGGCAGGCTGCCTTTCTGCTAATCGAGTGTGTCATTTCCTCACGGATGAACCACAGCCCCTTTACACACGCCTCTCATGTCTCTGCATATCCCCTCTGCTTTCCACGTGTTTCTTTGCTCCGATGAAATGTCGCATCACTTCAGTTCTCTGCGCCCTGAGTCTAGAACAAGCCCTGGCCCTCAAGTTCCCGTGACACCCTGCCAGTGTTGGGGATGCATAACAGTGTTGGAAGGGAAGAACTGAATAAGGAAAGGCCTGAACACTGCATTTTGAAATTTGAAAGGCTGCTGCAGTAGAAGAAAGTCTTCTTTTTCCCCACAAAGATCATTTCTAGGATCCATGGGGTTTTCTTTATGGGGAAGCAACTGTTTGACTCAACTTCATAACTTAGAAAACCCCACAGCGCAGCGGGCACTGTTCCTAGTCAGGGGAGGTTCTGAAAACCCTACAATAGGGCACCTCAAGAACACATACATTTGTTGAGCTTTAGACACTACTAGAATGAAATCGCCCAAAAAGCATAGGCACACATAAACTGGAATAAAAAGGCACGGAACCCACTTTCCTACATCTGTCTATGCCGCCCAAGGTCATTCCCTCTGAGAGCGGATGAGCAGCCCGTAAGACATCAGTGTGGCCGAAGGTGGCTATGGCCTTGGACAGGCTGCGTTTCGTTGGAAAGAATGTGAAAGGAAACTGGGTCTTTCCCAGCACTTCCTCACATGTCCCCATGAATTACAAGTCCTAAAAACTCATTTGAATAAAACAATCACTGTTTCCGTTCCTCACATCCGTGGATTTGTAAGCCAAAGGCATCCCTGTGTACCTTTCACACACCTGTCTCCACCATGTCCCTCCCACCCCCTGCCACTTACCTAAATGCCATGGAAAGGAAATTAAAACCACTCCCCCGAATGAAATGTCTAAAGTGACTTCCAGGCTTATGCTGGGATGTCATCCATGATGCCACCTGAGTACTTTTCTGGTGATGCGTTTGTTTCTGTAATTAATTAAGATGACTGCACTTGAGACCCTCATTCAAATTGGGTTTGTTCTGGCTGCAGGCACTGTGATGGGCTCCAGAAATGCATCAAGGGAAATACAGTGTCTTCCCTCAGTTAGGACGGGCAGCTCACGTGCACCCACCAAGCAGGACAGCAGCGGGAAGGCCAAGGCGGGACGAGGGAGCCACGAAAGCACAGAGGAGAAAAATCTCCAAATGCCAAGGCCCTCCCTAGAGAAGGTAACATCAGGGCTGTCTTGAGGCCAAACAGGCATCAGCAAGGCAAGCAAGATGGGAAGGAGAAAAGGTGGACTCTGGACTGAGAAAGCAGTTTAAAGACTGTGATCCATCCAGAAAATTCCATGGATGGCTGGAACTCAGGGGTTAGTAAAGAGATAAAACTTCAGAAGAAGGCTGAAGCCAGACCCTGGTGGGCTTAGCATTCCAAGCTAAAGATATTTAATCTTCTCCTGGAGATAAGGGGGAGCCCCTGGAAAATTTTTAAATGAGGTGAAGAGGAAGCATAGTAAGATGTGCATTTTAGAAAGATCAGTCTAGCAGAAGAGTAGAAGAAGGTAGGCATTTAGTGAGGGGGTCTCACTAAAATAAGTGGTCCCGCTACAACATGACTCTAGGTGGGCAGAGCTTATGGGGAAGGCAGGCTAATAGAAGAACTCACTTTACTGGCCATCGTTCTTCAGGAAAAAGGACTAAAAACACTGAGAAATGAAACCCAGACCATTACCAGAGCATCATTCCACCACAGGCCATGCTGGGGACTGTGGATCGGGGAGAACTTGAAACCCTGCCAGGCTGCCAAAAAGGTAAGTTCCAGAAGCCAGTTCTCATTTGCCGCTATTCATGTGGAAAGAATCATCACCACTTTTCTCTGCTGATAAACATGTCACTTCAAAAACATCTGCTTCAATAGACCAGAGAAATGAGAACTAAAAACATCTTTGAATGGTGGTAATGAGAAGAGGAAGATGAGCAGAAGCTAGAAGAACGTCTGCAGGAAGATTTAGGAGGGCTAACACCATGCATGGGCATGATTCTCTCCATCTTAACGGCCCGCCCCGCCCCAGAGCTCCCTCAATTTTCTTCCCTCACTCCAGTTCCTTGTTTAATCTGAATTGCATTGTACCGTTAGAGTTATCCAGATGCTAAAGCTCACTCACCCAGCAAAACCACAGGAATTCTACCGTACCAGAAACACAGTATGTTTTCACAAGATAAATCCAAGATTACCTATTTTCCCCACTTTTTTCCTTTTATAATAAGAGATACAAGAGAACCAGACTGGAACTGGAATGCCTGGCATCTGGTCACTTCCTGCTGTCCAGAATCCTGCCCAGGCCACCTTTCCCAGAGAGAAGTTGGGAGCTGCAGCCCCACTGCATGCCCTGGAGGACAAGGAAGGAGGTTTGGTGAAGAGCCCGCAGATTTCTGCCACACTAGATAATGGAACCCTGTCATCGCGACTCGTTTTTTTCTTTTAAGCCTTTTGTTTCTACCCTGTTGAGACATCCAACAAATGTTGTGTGCTAAAGTGGCTTGTTAACATCACAGTCTACTAAACTGAGAGACGTGATCATCCACAGGACCAGATTACCTCCCAAAGCTCGGGATAAAAATGAGACGGTTCTCAAGGGAATTATCCTGAGTGAACAAAACCAATCCCAAAAGGTTACCTACTATATTATTCCATTTCTGTAACATTTTTGAAATGACAGAATTACGCAATAAAGAGCAGATTAATGGATGTCAGGGGTTAGAGGGAGAAAAGAGGGGGACAAAGACAGGTGTAAAAAGGGAGCCCATGATGATGACCTTGACTGTGGTAATAGATACACAAACCTATACACATAATAAAATTGCACCCAACTAAACATGTATACACATACATGCACATGTATGTAATAAAACTGGGGGAATTGGAAGGAGCTAGGTGGACTATGTTAACGTCAATATTCTGGTTGTCCCACAGTTTTGCAAGCTATTTGTGTTGGGGAAAACTGGCTAAAGGGTTACATGGAAACCTCTTTACATTATTTCTTATTAAATGTGAATCTACAATTACTCAAAATACAAGGTTTAATGAAAAAGAAAAGGACACAGCCCTACAGTTCAGTGGGATATTGATGTTAATGGGCTGCATTAAGTTGTCCTCACCCTGGCTGCTTTTATAAGGGCCCCTCTCTGCCTGGGGTCTGTTTAGTATTGCCCTCCCAGGTCCTTCTGCTTGGCAGTAGGGAGAAAGAAAGCAACGTTCACGGGTAAGCTGCTAACCATGTCCGATGGCTATGGGGCGGATCCAACAAGGGCTTACCACCAATGACATCAGGAGCTTCGTGAGAACCAGAGAAAGACCGAAGGCTATTTATTACATGCTGAAGGTTCTCAGGAGCCGCTAAAGATACTGAGACGCTAGCAAGTGGTCATCTCACTGACAAGATGAAGGAGGAAGAAGTTAGTGACTTTACTAAAGGGTCACCGATCCCATCATCCACTGACTGCCATCCCTCGAGACCTCTACAGTATGGAGCCCCTTCCTTCCAGCACACTCACCGTCCCCTTCCCACTCATGCTCAGAAGTTAGTTTAATTTTGAGGGTAATTTCCCTATGGTAGGCTGGCCAGGAAGGGTTGGTAGAGAAAGGCCGCATGAGGAGGTGTGAGGCTGATGGAGCGGGTGAGTATTAAAATAGGTCAGGCCTGTCTTGGCGATTGTGTGGTACTGTCCAGCCCTTCCCACGCAAACAGGAAAACAACTTGCATACCATTAACGTTTGAAGTTTGTCTGCAGCACAGTCACTGTTCAATTTCCTTTCCATCACGAAGCATTTTCTAATAGCTTTGGGGCGGTGGGGGGCGGGTGGGGATCTTCACCCGTAGTGTGTCATCGCTCATCGTCTGTCTGCTCTAGTGAGTGCTAATGACTGAATGTATCACAAGCCAAAAGCTCCCCTCCCCCTTTTGCTATATATTAATAGAAAAAAATGAGAGACTTTTTATTCATTCAAGTATTACCATTAAAATAGTGCCTCACCGCCCCCCCCCCGCCCTCATGGTTAAAAACACAAGGTAGAAGCTCATACAGGACCCAACTCCCACAACTATTTAGGAGCAAAACATCCTCTGCTAGCTATTTTCCAGGGTTTACAAGGAGAGTTGATTCACACAGGAATTAGCAGTAATCCTACCAAATACTCATGGATCAATATAGATGAAGCACTCCACTGGCCCAAATCAATTAGCCCTCACGGTTGACGACAGTACCTCGTGGTTTAGGATTAGTACCTGGTGCTTTGCAGTCGGCCCCTTGCGAGCCGTGCGGGCCCCCACTGCACTAAGACTTCCTCAGTTACTGCTTTTCAAACCTGCTAAATCTCAGCACATCCGTTGTAAGGTTTTTTAAATGACACTTGAACCTATGTGGTGTCATAATATGTTCCATTATTGAATATAAAAAAAGGAAATTTTTTCGGGAGAGATTTGTCGAGCTTTAGTTTCTAGCTTGGGGACTGGAAAGAAGAAGCAACAATGCCATTAAATGATTCTCTATTAAAGTGAAAAGAGAAACCAAGGGAATCACAAAGCATTCAATACTGGATATTGACTCTTGGGAAGGGTACACGAGAATTGTAAACTCCTGAGGAGGGGGGTGGGGCGTTCACACCTGTGCTATGGAGTGTTTCTAGAAGGGAGTTTTCCGTTCTCCCTGCAGGGCCACACACACAGACACCTGGGGCCCGGTGACGTCCCTGGCCTGGCACTGCGGCAGAAACACTGCTCTGTCCACAATCTGGCAGAGCACAGGCCAGCCAGAGCAGGCATGACCCCTGGTTGCAGGTCTTCCTGCAGCAGAGAAGTGGCTGAGCTTGTCCAGCATGGCTGCGAAATACGAACAGCATGAGCATCTTTCCTGGCACGGACTGGTCTTTAAAATTCACAGTCAGACATACAGCCCGCGCCCTTTCTGTGTGTGCCTCTGCCTCTGGGCTACTAACCCCTGCTTGCTGCAGACACAGATGAGGTGTGGAGCCTGACTCCCCTTTCCTTAGTCCAGACCCGCTCGCATTTCCCTGAGCAAAGATGTTGTGGGAATCAGAAGTAAAAAGCTGAAACCTGCGGCCTAACAACCTACTGCATTCATCTTCCTTCACCTAAAACCCAGAGCCTCCTAGGGCAGGGGTTTCTACCACCTGAATTCCCTGCTCTTTCACAGGAAAGAGTACTCCAAGTTTACATTCCACGCCCCTCCCCAATCTGCTGCCAACAGCCATTCCCACCATGACAAGTCCCCAGGGAGTGGTGGAAAGAAGAGGCTTGAGAAAGAGAAAGTCTAGGAAGTGGTTAGTGTCCTACTCCAAAGCCTGGAGGTAGGAGGATGTGAGGCAGGCCAGGGGAAAGCTGAGAGCTGAGGCTTTTTGTGTTCGGCAAGGAGATGACCTCCAAGGTGACCCCCAGGACATCCTCACCACAACCCGGGGGAGGGACATTAGAGTGCAAGCAGCTACTAGATGATCGTTAGACAAAAGGAGACTACAATTTAGATCCCTCGAGTCTTACCGGGCTCCTGGGCAAGGAGGAAGGAGGAAGGTGTCGGAGGTGCCCTGTTAACTGTAGAAGAATATGGAAGTACCTGACAGCACTGACTGACAGGATCCCCAGGGTGTCACCATAGCTGTGTGCCACAGGGACCAAGGGAGACTTACCGCCGGGCCTCAGCAGGATCACAGTGCCACAGGAACTGAGCAGGGTGACACTGATGGGGAAGAACAGTCACAGAAGTTGGCTAAAGATGACTAAGACTTGTAGTGACAAGCGAACAAGAAGCATCACCATGGAGACAAGAGATGCCAGAGAATAACCCAAGAACACCTGGACCGGTGCTGTCTTAGAGGGCAATGGGAAAGGAATAAGGAAATCTAAAAGTCTAAGCATTTAGATTTTTCAAAAAAGAGAGTCACCTAAAAATGGTTAAATTGGATGTTTAGTGAATTGGATTGTGTTTAGTTTCTCCTTCTACCTTAATCTCCCTCTCTCTCTCTCTCTCTCTCTCTCTCTCTCACACACACACACACACACACACACACACACATTACAGACCCAGACCCAGCAGGGTAGGGCTCATGACAATCGGATCGCACACAGAAGTACAGACATCACCGTATCTTTGCACATCTTGAGTGCGCTGTGAACAAATGACTGGCGCTGCTACGCACGCAACAGCAAGTACCTCCTCGGTGGAAGGCACGGTGCACAGGGAGCTGGAGCGGATCCGATGCAACACCTGCTGCCAAGGCACTCACACCAGGCGCGGGAGGCAAATGCAAAAACAACAACGTCAGCAAAGCCTGTCGCGGAGCTGCAACCAGATATTCAAGCACAGAGAAGAGGAAAACGACTCCTGGTGGCGGTAGGACAAGACTTCGTCATGCCAGTGGAATTCTACAGTTTGATTAACAAATATTTCGTGGCACCCACACTAGGTCTGCTCCCGCACTGGGTGTGCACACTGTGAGGGTGCGGTCTGGTGGGGAAGGCGGACACAAACGTATCAACTCCGTATAACACAGCAAGTCGTAAAGCGGGCTTGCACCGACATTACGGAATTTATCAAAGAATTCACAAAGTATGAGTCTGTCAACTTCAATTTCTAAAGAACACCATGAAACCCCAAGCTGAAAGCCACCAGTGACTCTCTGCTTTCTGCTTAGGAGTAAAGAGTCCTTTAAAAGAGATAGCAGGAGACGGGTTTAGGAGAGAGAGATGAGATTATTTCTAAGTGACGTCCGGAACTGCATTCCTTCAGATCTGGGACTATAATAGTACCTCCGGCCCCACTGAGGGGGCAAACGTGAGTGCAGTGCCCTGCTTGCGGCTCCCTAGAGAACAAACGCTGCGCCTGCCAGCTGGCAGCCCTGCGCACCTCCCAGAGCGGGCGAAGAACAGCGACCATGAACTGAGAGGCGATGGCTGCCAATCGGCACAGTCCTCGATGCCCCAAACAGAGAAGGATGGAAGGAGAGGAGAAAAAGAGTTAGGACTAAGAAAGAATTCAGGTTTCTCTCTTCCAGAACGTGGTCTGTAAGGAAGGGAAGGAATCCCAAAAGGATGGAAACACAAGTAAACACGGCAGCTCTTGAAGTGATTTGGGGTTTTCTATCCTACATGAAACTGGAGAATAGGGAGCAAATGCTGAGCAGGACTCTCCCTGCTTTGGAGAGCTATTCTCCCGGCTGGTCATTTCAGTCTGAAAGGTCCAGAAGCTAAATGAGGGGGTGCTCTGGGCGCCCCTGTCACACTGAGGCCTCTGCTCTTGGGCCACAGGGTGGGGGCTGGGGTGGGATGGAAGCAGGACACCAGTGGTGAAGGCGGAGAAAGCTGGATGGCCAAACTGCTTGATTTCATCACCAGAAATACAGTTTCCTCATTCTCCAGGGCTGCCTTCTGTCTCTGCCAGCTCTACCAGCCCTTTTGTTCCACTTGGGAAGGATCTGCTTCCACCACTGTCTTTGAGCAAGGAGAGCAGCTAGCAGGACCTTGTGGAATATGCTCTCCAGGATGCTCTCCTTCACGTGTCTCCGTGGCAGCCAGTCAACGGGCAATGGCCATGAGATAAGTAGGGAAAAAGGAGTTTTGAAGAAGTAATAGTAATATTATTTGGGTGATATATTACTATAGTAATATAGCAATAAATATATCACTATAGTAATATAGTGATACTAATATTAGTATAGTAACAGTAATACTAATATCCTATTATAGTAGTATAACATATTACTAATATTACTATAATAGTAAGAATATACTACTTTGTCTCTGAATATGACTTTAATTTTTTTTCTTTCTCTTTCTGGACACTCTGTGATGACCAGTTAACGTAGTTGACCAGCACAAAGGGGCCTGTTGTTATGACTGTCGATTCCCAGATGTACTATTCCATGTTTTAAATATTGTCCCTGAATGAAGCACCAGACACCACAACCCATTAATTCACATGCTTTGTTTAGAGGAATTTAGGAAAGTTTCTGGGAAAGACTACAAATAACCCGAGTAGTGGAAAACAAATACTTCCTTCCCACCAGTCGGAAAACCAATAATCCATTGTGCGCGCCCCGGGACACCCTCAACTGAAATGCCGGTGTGTGATTTTTCTCAGGTCTTATTGACCGTGTTTCCCAGCACTCCTCTAAGTGACAGAGGATACTCTTTTCCTCTAAAAACATGTGAAATGTGAGAGGAACGTAAAGCTTTCTTTGGTTTGTATTCTTTTAAAAATACCAGGGAAGATTCCACGTGGAACAAGCATTTCACAAATGATAAACACAGCTGTCATGGGCATTTTCCTTTAAGGTCACCCACTAGCGTTTCTGACATTTTAAAAAAACCTTTGTTTTATTTGTATTCCAAAAAGAATGGTTGGTCATTGTAGAAAATTTATAAAATACCTATTAACAAAAGAAAGGAAACATCAAGTTGTACCACCTGGAGATAAAAATAATGACCCAGATAGAAGGTTCAGTGATTTTTTTAATCTTCCCCACATCAATTACTTAGTAGAATACTTTTATATTTAATGTATTACCAATATCTTCCAGTGTTTTTCCAATGTAATTTTAATAACAACATAGTTTTCAATGAAATATATATTGTAATTTATATAATCAGCCCATTAATGTAGGACATTTAGGTTGTTTCTAATTTTTGCTATTAGAAACTAAATGAAGTTTTTATAATAATATTTTTGTGCACTGTTTTTTAAATTGGGACAAAATTTACAAGTCTAATATAAGAATTAAAGAAAAGAAGTATTTTTAAACTTTTTGAAGCTAAATTCCCCACCAAAAACTTGATGGCGACTCCTCCTTTGTCACCAGCAGAACGGGAGCCTGCCCACGGCTCGAGGGCGGCACAAAAACCTGTGAGAACTGTTTGAAAGGCAATGGAAATATATTTGCATAAATATATGTTTGTCTAATTTTTGCATGCCTCAGATTTCCAGGGAGAATTTTGAAAGGAGGGCAATAACTGTTTCCAGACACGACGATCCCCTTTAACTGGAACAGCTCCTTCCATCCCAACTCCGTTTTAACTGAAGGAAGTTATTTATGTTTCTAATATAAAGCAGTAAAAAGCCATCTTCTCTCCTCCCCGCTTCTCTGCCTGGCGACTCTGAGGCCATCGCTCATTCAGTCCAGCCTCCTGCCAGGCAGCCCAGAGCACAGTTCTCGGTTCCAGTCCTTTCCGAGGGCACAGAGGCCCCTTTATGCCAGTCGGTCTTGACCCTGGATAATAGCACGTCAAAAAGTGACCACTGCCCTGGCTGGTGTAGCTCAGTGGGTTGAGCGCAGGCTGGGAACCAAAGTGTCCCAGGTTCGATTCCCAGTCAGGGCACATGCCTGCGTTGCAGGCAAGGTCCCCACTGAGGGCCATGTGAGAGGCAACCATACATTGCTGCTTCTGTCCCTCTCTGTCTCCCTCCCTTCCCCTCTCTCTAAAAATAAAAAAATAAAATAAAATAAAAATTTAAAAAAAAAGTGACCACTGACATTGCAAGGCCCAGAAGATCTTTAAACTTCCCATTATTAACAGAGGTGTTTTTTTTTAAATCATCACACATATTGGGACTACATGGAGGTAAAGAAACATGATGAAAGAGAAAAGTCAGGAGAGATGGGGGTGGAGGGGAGGACAGGCAGGGAAGAAAGGAGTGATGAAAATAACGTGTAAACCTTTAGAACGAGCATGTCTGCGTTTCCCTCAATAAGTGAAAGGAAACAGATGAATCTATCACCCATTTCATCATGGCCAAAGGCTTCCTAGATTACGATGGCGTGTAATGTTCACCGTCGCTTCTCATCCTCGGACACACACGGGTTCTCGGGCGGAGGCCATGTAGTCCCCCATGGAAAGTTAAGCAATGTCGGAAGGCGTTCTGGATTTAGCAGGAAGGTGTTCCTGGAATCTGGTATGTTAGAGCCCAGGGATCCAGCTGAACACCCATGCACAGGACAGCGCCCCTCCCCCACCCCACAACAAAGGATTACCTGGTTCTAAGGAGCTTTAAGCTTTATGAACTAATAAGTTGAAGGAAACCCTGATGAAATCATGCATACATTGTTTTAAGTTCAAATTATTTAAAAGACAACATTAAGACGTCAAAATGGATTAAAGTAGATCTCAATGGGAGACTTACACACTTCTCATTGTGGGTAACAATAATCTGGATTTACTCTTACAACATGAAATTTACAAGCAAAATCATTGATGCTGAACAATCTCATGCAACTAAAGAAATGACCATTGTTAATACTGCAGATTCTTCAGTTTCCTAAATGGGAATATCACATCACTCAGTGTTTAAAAAAAAATCTAAATCTAGGGTGTTCAGACATATAAATATGAAGCAAGCAGGTTTTATGTATAATTATTGTCCTACCAGTCACTGCTAAGTACTGCTTCAACTTACCATAGAAATGGCTATAAATCAGAATTTTTTCCAACATTCACTGACTTGCCATCATTTCTCTGAGAAAGAACCAACTCAATAAAGACCTCATTAAAACTCTCGTCTCAATTGAAGTGAGTAAAATTAATATGTTAACAGTAAATTATGCATCCTTGATGGTTCATGCCTGTAACTAATTAACTTCAAATGGCTTACGGAAATGGTTAGGATGCCTTGCCAATTGCCCGTATTTGTTGATGACATGATTTGGTCATCATAAACTAGGAGCACCTCAACCAGCAGTTGCAAGTAGGACCTAATTATCATTCCATTGAAAATCTGGCAAAAACTCTGCTAAGACTTTGTTATTCTATTATTTTATGTACTGGATAAGCATGCGGACCGTTGGCTAGATGCTATGTTAGACACTGGGTAGGACAACAGAGGAATCGGACACAGACATTGGTCTGATAGCACTCGTCACCTAATGGGACGAGTTCACCACAGATGTCAATGGATTGCTTCCAGAGAATGTAATAAACATTTAAAGACTGCCCACGTGCTATACATTATTCTGGACCCAAAGAAATGAAAACAAATAGGTCACAAATTGACAATATCCTATTTGGTTTCAGACATACAAATAAGAGAGAACATCTCTATTCTTACAGATTAGCTAAGTATTATCACTATAATATATTACATATTCTGGATCCTGTTGTCTTGAATTCTTGAAAAAAATTGAATTAAGATAAAATGTTATACCATCTAGTTTTAAAGATGAAAATGTCTATTTGAAAATATTATACTTATTCTTTCAAAGTCATGCTATGCAAAGATTTGTACTAAATTCCTTCTACACTTGAGAGTCAGAACACAAATTGCCACTTCAGTGGGACTGTGGGAACTGTAAAACTTAATGTTTACAAATTTTTGTCTTTTTAAAAAGTCCTTGTGGTTGAAATTTCCTTTATAGTACTATGATCAGAGTGGACATTAAGTAAATATGTTGGATGAATAATAAATGCCAAGCCAATCTTTTCACTTTAAGTACATTTTTGTGCATAAATTGGATGCAAATGGGGCATGATTTTTCCAAAATCTTCATATGTTTGATGTTATTATCTAGCCACAACCTTCTCCTCTTTATGTTAAATATTCCCATCATTTTCTCATAAACACCCACATTTAACACGTTTAATCATCTCACTCATTCTCACACAACTCTATCCAGTATCTCCAGATTCTTGTAAAGTGTTAGCATCGTGAGATTCTAATTAGTTCTTTTCTCTCAAATGTCAACTTCTCTTAATAATTCCCACAAGTATGTTAACTTTTTTGTATTACAGTAGAAGCTTACACTCAGAGGACAATCTGTGGATCTTGTCTCTGCTTTGCTTTAAATAAGTTAGCTGTGCAGAGAACTACATGGTCTTTGAGTTAGTGTCCACACAGTAGGATGTGTAGGTGAGAAATCCCCAGGCTGCTGGCTCGGTGTGCTACTGAGGCAACAGCATTTGTCGCTGCCAAGTCCCTGGCAGGTGCCCAGTGGGCTATGGAGGAAAAGATGCAAGAATTCCAGTTAGTAAGGGAGACATTCAGTCATGCAAAAATGAGTGAACCAGAGAAGGACTAGCCCAGAAGGTCAGCATGTGGACTTAGGAGTACAACGTTCTGTTCCAAAGCTTGACTTCTTTAATTACTAGTTGTATGACCTTGAACAACCTTGCCAAACTCCCAATAGTTCCACTCCCCCTTCGGTAAAAAGGGATGATGAGAGTATCTACTTCAGAGGCTTGGTGATGATCATGTTAAATAATGTATGCAGAGAGGTTAGCATGATGCTTCTAAACGCTAGAGCTGCTCTGTATACTTTGTTCCAGGTACTCTACTGTGTACATAAATAACTAGAGTGTAAGTCAGAATTTTAAAAGAAGAGTTAAACTGAAGATCAAGAACTGACTGTGAGAATGAGCCAGCTACTCCCCGATATGTGTGTGTACAGTCAACCTAAAGACAGAGGGTGGGAAGTCCTGAGCCCTACAAGTAGAAGCAAGATGATGAAGTGTCCAAAGAAGCAAAGAGCAAGAAAGTGGCATCAATGTTGTACCATAAGGGAATCCTCATCCTGCGTTCCCGGGCATGATTCCTTCCTTCCCAAAACATACAGACCTCCATAGATACGGTCAACTGTGACTCATAACTCACTTTATATAGAGACTATTGCTGACAAAAATCAGCAAGCACAAAAGGCACTTATTAAATTAGAACCTATACAACTTTACGGGAAGCAGGTGTTTGAGTCCCATTTTATAGAACATGAACCTAACAAGAAGGGCTGTAGGAACTTGTGTGAGGTTGTTCTGCCCGTGAACAATAATGGAAATGCAATCACGTCCCCCACAATCTAGACTATGATATGTCTCCTATGGTTAAGATAATGCCATTCACACACCTATTTATACTCTATATTCTTCCCTTTCATTGTATTCTTCAATGAAAGTTAATGTATTGCAACTCATTGACAGTCAATTTATTTTAGGGTAAAAAGTAATGTAATAAAAAACAAAAACTGTGAATGTATAAAAATAACCCAAAGCTATAACCTTATTTATTACGCACAGCTGGAACATACATCTTTTATATGAAGGCATCTATAAAATGAGTTAACTTCTCTATGCACAAGTTCTTTGGAAATATACTTGACAGACTCATTTACTTTCAATGTCAGAAATCACCTGAGAAAAGGTGAAAATCACTCTGACAAGTCAAGAAATATTTATTATGTAGCCAAATAACCAGAACAAAATAAAACCTTACGGGAGAAATAGATGAGTGAACTAAAAATGAAGGAGGCAGAGAAGAGAGAAAGATGTAAAACACTAATTTAAAGCCAAAGTTAAAAAGAGACCCAGTAATTACACAATGACTCACTTGACTTCATTTGACAACTCTCAGGAAATCTCTAGGAAAGTGATATTCAATCATTTGGTAATATTGCCCTAAAACCTAGAAATTTCTTTATGATCTTTAGATTTACTTCTAGAGGTCATGAATCTGACTTTCCATGCAAAGATTTAATATAGTTTTCTTTCTTTAATCATTACTTCTTGATGGAACAGTTCCTCTTTTATTGTGTCATTAATCTCAGTGCCAAGTTTTTTTTTAAAGATTTTATTTATTTTTTAGAGAGACCTGAAGGGAGGGAGAAAGAGAGGGAGAGACATATTGATCAGTTGCCTCTTAGAGGCCCCCAGTCAGGGACCTGGCCCACAATCCAGGCATGTGCCCTTATTGGGACTGGAACTGGCAACGTTTCAGCTCGCAGGCTGGTGCTCAATCCACTGAGCCACACCAGCCAAGGCTCGACACCAAGTTTTGATGCTGCTGCTCAGGTTCACGGTCTACATGGGTAGGGGATAGTCAAAACGTCCCTCCACAGTGAGTCTGCAGGTGTTGTCATTCCAGTGTGCTTCCACCATGCTCTGGACATCCACCATTAATGGGCACATCATGGTGTGCAGTTGTGGTCACGTTGTACGTCTCTGTCAGTACCTGTGCCAGGCTTTGCCATACAAAGGCTGAAGGTCAAGTCTATGACCTCAAGAGGTAAATACTCTGACTTCACAGGGTAACCTCATTTAGTACTCAAAACAAATTTATAAAGTAGTGCATATTATTATTGCTATTTCACAATAGAAACTGTATAAATTCCTGTGACTTTTCCAGGGTCACACACCTAGAAAGTGTAGGCATTTGACTCCAGAGCCTGTGTTTTCAACCATTATGCTATCCGACAAATATAGACTGGGTGACTTAACAAATGACTAAACAAACAAAAAACACTACAGTGAACTAAATGCCATAATCATAGTCCCACTCAGCCTCTCAAATTTCTTTAAGATGGAACCTGCTTAAATTTCAGTTTGGAAATTTCTCAAATCAAAGTCCCAGAGGATCTTTGGGAAAAAATCAAATCAGAGATCCCAGAGATCACGCCCACTGTTTCAGGTACCACCAGTGAAAAACGGTGAGAAATACCAGGAACCAGAAATGGTCTCCTCAAAATGTTGAGACAACTCAGTACACATTTTAAACTTCAGTTTATAAATTGACCAAGTTGATGGGAAATGGCATCTATTTATTTTTCATTTCATTGATTCTAGCAACTAACTATCGTGATGTTTTATAAATATATCCCAAATAATATAATAATGTTTAAAGTACCTTTAGAAAATTAGTAGTGTACTGAGATAGTCGGGCCATTACTAATCCATTAAAATATATGGTTTGGAACCATTTTTTCCCTGAACATTCCTGTGATGTGTTTTTGATGAGTCACCTTGGCTATGCTAGTCCCCAGTTATTTAATCAAACATTGATCAAGATGTTGCTGTGAAGGTATTTTGCAGATAATGAAATTCCATAATCAGTTGACTTTAAATAAAAATTATATCAGACAATTTGAATGAACCAGTGAAAGGCCTTAAAAGCAGAACTGAGACTTCCAAGAAAAAGAATAAATTCTGACTATGGACAGTAGCTTCAATCATGGCCAAGAGTTCCAGGCGGCCCTGCCTGATGACCTTCTCTGCAGATCTGGGACTGACCTCACTGGACCCCAACATTGAGTAAGCCTGTTCCTTACAGTAACTCTCTCAGCACATGTCTCCTACTGGCTCCACTTTTCTGGTTGGACCACAGTTGATAAAATTACCCAAGAAACACACCAGGTCGGCAGCAGTGTGAAACATGACAACAGCTAGGAGTTCCTACCGCCATTGTAATGAAAAACACATTATAAAAAAGAACAACACCCAGATACATGAATTTTTAATAATGGCCCTGAACTCTTACTCATCGTTAGAACTCCAGTGACTATCCCATTGTACATGTTCAATAAATGTCGTACGAGTGAGTACACAAGTCAATGATTGATTGAGAGAATCGATGAGTTGATTTGGTTCTGTTGTGCTTCATCTCTCAGATTCCCCACTGCAATGTTTGGGGTTCATTAACATCCAAAAGGGAACTGAGAGGGAGGAAGGAAAAGGAAACCTCCCTTCTTTGTTCCCCATTGTCCCTGGCCTTATAGCGCCTGCACATGTGCCAAGAACTGTGAACTCACATCCATTTATCTTATCAAAACCCTATTAAACAGTTCCATCCATGCTGTCGCAAAGGGTAGGAGCTCCTTCTTTCTCCCTGCTGCATAGTATTCCATTGTGTATTGTTGTTCAATTACAGTTGTCTATATTTTCCCCCCCACCAACTCCCCCCACCCCGGCCAAACCCACCTCCCTCCCTCCCTTGCTTCCACCCTCCCCCTAATTGAACAAAATAATTTTTTTAAAAACCTATTAAACAGGTCAAATAATATGTTATTAATTCTAAGACATTTACTCTCACCAACACAGAAAGAATCAACAAGCTAATGAACGAGTCTTTAATGCTGGTGACAGTTCTTCATTCTAACACAGGGTGTGATGAGGCAGCAAAAATTGAGAAGACAGCACGTGAAAATGAACCAGCCTTAAAGCAACCGCTGCTGAACTTGGCTACATCACAGCAGAGCAGCTTGGTGAGTGGGTAGAGCCTTAGGACATGCTGGGCCCAGAGTGATTTCAATAAATTTATAATAAAAATAATTATGTTGTATGGAATAAAAAATGAAACATGCTCCTTATAGTTCTGAAACAAAAATGGATAAATGTGAATAAAAATAAGCTGCTCTTACACTTGACTACGTGTAGCAGAGCAGCTGCATCAGTGCATACAGCTCCGGGACATGCCAGGCCCAAAGAGAATTTAAAAGTATAAAACAAAATAATTGAATTATAAAAAATAATCGATCAATCAATCAATAAAAATTACTCTCTCTGAAATGTCCTTCTCTCCAAAGTGTCATAGGACCTTTCATCTTCTTTGCTGTCCCTGCTCAGGCCGGTGGCACTAAACCCACTGTGTTCGTTTTTCTTCTCATCAAAAGTTAAATCCATTGGTTCCCGGGGAGCAAAGAGTTACTCTACAGAGGCCGGAGTAACGTTAACTGACCCAAGAGTGTGTGTACAAGTCACCACAGCGGGAAAGAGGATCGAGATCAATGAACCCTGCTAATGCTGAAACAACGGATGAGAAAGAACTCTGTCTCAAATCCAGTCGATCGTAGGGCCTTATGGCCGCACAGATACTCCCATAAATATTCAGAATATTTTGACTTGACACACAAATACTTTCCCATGTGGGTAAATATATATTTTTAAAATGGAATTTACTTTGGGAGAGAAAGTACTATGTTCATTGCATGGTTATAAAACATAGATAATAAATGTTTTGGCCTTTGAGTCAGGGTGTTCGTTCCCATAAAGCAGCAGGATGTATCAATCGATAGGGCTGTTTTTTAAAAAGACAACAGAGTTAGCTGGTAGAAATCAGGTAGAAAATAGATTTGATTTTTTGCAGGCAGTAACATGCTTAACAGATAATCACTGAGGATGCCTACATTTCCCAGATTAGGACTCAAATGTTTGCCCACATAGTTGGACTTGATTTTTACCTTCTTGACCACAAGTGGTTGGCTCCACAAAGTGTTTTAAATTTCAAACTGCCGTTCTGGTGGTCAAGAGACTCCAGAGCCCAGGAACTGAGACAGCTTCCCAGCTCTGTCGAATGACCACGTAAATTTGATACAAATATTCTGGACTTCAGCTTCCTTCCCTGAAAAGGGTGGTGGTAAGGACTCATTACTATTATTTTTTCCTTTTTATTGAATTTATTGGGTAACACTGGTTAACAAAATTATATAGGTTTCAGGTATACCCATCATCTGTAAACTTCATTATGTGGTCACCACCCCAAGTCAAGTTTCTGTCCATCACTATTTCTGCCCCCCCATCTTCCTCTGCCCCTGCCCCCCTGTGACCATCACACTGTTGTCCATGTCCACGAGTTTTTCTCTTTTTAAAATTTTTTGCTCAATCCCTTTCCCCCAGAACTGTCACCTGCCCTTTATCTATGACCCTGTCTCTATTTTGCTTACTAGTTCATTTTGTTCATGAGATTCCACATATGAGTGAAATCCTATGGTACTTGTCTTCCTCTGACTGGCTTATTTCACTTAGCATAATTATTATCACAATTAAAGGATATACACATTTGGGGCTGCACTTTGTCGCACACTATTTAGAATTCATAAACCCTATTTTCCCCTTTCAACTTAGCTTTCTATGTAGTACACAGCTAATCACATGAATTGTCAATGAAAATGTTTCAACGAGACTTCCATACTGCTTAAAGGAAAAGCAGTCCCCACAGTACAAGCCAGTGCTTTGCGACAGTTGTGTCTGACTCTATTTTACTGGGAAGTGAACTGGGAGGGGGGCAACATCGTAAATAAGAAGTCGTGGCCAAGTTGGGCCATGTAGCAGGAGAAAGGCTAACGGTAACAGCCAACTTTGAGCCAAAAAGACAGAGTCAAAACCAGAAGGGAAGGAGTTATGCCAGACGTGAGCTTATAGAATTGACTACGGATGAACGTGGGAACAACAGATGAAAGATGCAAGAATTGGAATAAGGCTAGCAGTAGGGTGATTTGCAGTGTAAAGGCAACCCAAGCGATTGAATCAAGTCTGGGATTTGTGGTCTGGAACCCAGATAAGAACAGTCTAGAGCAGCGATTTTCAACCTTGTCATCTCGTGGCACACATAAACTAATCACTAAAATTCTGTGTCACACCAAAAAATATGTTTTTTGCCAATCTGACAAAAAAATAGGTATAATTTTGATTCATTCATACTGGACTGCTATTGTCGTGCTGTCTGTTGGCATTATTTTATTTGACCATCGAAGGGAAAAGAGGTCAGTGCCCCTGACTAAGTAGTCAGGTGTGGCCTGCTTTAAAAGTTCCTGTGGCACACTGGTGGAAAATCACTGCTCTAGAGTAATTTCACCCAATGGCACTGGTGTCCTTTCTGAAGGCATTTGTCCTTACAAAGCGCTCTGCAACCCTAGCCTCATAAAACCAGTTTAGCGTTTGCATGCTGGTTTGCCATCTCTGCCCATGAGCACAAAGAGCAGAGGTTTTTCTAAAAAAGACTCTACAGTCCAGCTTGCTGCCCGCTGCCTATGTCTCAAGGTTGTATGCCAGAGAAATCTACAACAGTTATATTTTTAAACCAGCAATTATCCTCATTCCTTCTCACTGACACACCATACAGTTAGTCTGGTTTAGGTTCAAGGCAAAAGAAAAAAAAAGCATGTTCTAGCTAAAATAAATTCACGTAAACATAACTCAGATTGGCTCAAAATCACTCAGATGATTTTTAAGCAGTTCCAATGTGATTTACCGGCCAGGGTCAAAGTTGGTTCTACACCAAGTATGAATCAATTACACAGACATTTCCAAAGCAACTATAAAAGTCAAAGGCCAAGATCTTAACTAAAATACAGTTTCCTTTAGAGAATGTAGACGTTATCATTGGAAACCCCTGTCACGTCGAGACAAATGAAAAGTTTGGATTATACGTGTAATCCAGACTGGAAGAGAAAGCTTTATGACAAGGAGTTAGGGAAGAATTTAGGAATTTGACATCCAACTTGATCCAGCCACACTCAAATGCTAATGTGCCCCTTGGTTTTTCCATTTGTGCGGTAAACAGGGATGCTTACCCTGGCCACAACAATAAGAGGAATCGCGTGAAAGCAAATAGCAGACCTACCATAGTACCTGTCGCTTTAACTGTAGTTAACTCCCTCTGAATACATGTTTTCAAGGCAAGGATAAGTAGACTAAGTAAGCTGATTCTTTTTTCCTCCAGTATCGTCTATCTTCCTCAATCCTCACTAAGGTTAACTCCTAAGCCACCAAGTCCATCAGACGACATTGCCTCAAGAACAACTTTGATCAAAGGAGCTCGTGCCGCAAAGACAAATGTAAGTTATAGTTTGCTCAAGTGTTTTCTTCTATTTTAAGTGCTGGCATCTATAACAGCAAAAAATGGTGCTCAGTTGAAAAAAGTTTGAAAGACAAGACTTCCGTTTAATTCTGAGAGAGTCACTATCCCTCTAAAGCTATGAGAGAGTTTGCTCCTGAGTAAATCCATGATCACGGAAAAATCACTCATGTGACAATGCTGCCTGTCTGCCTCTAAATAGCCTTGGTTCGCTTAGCTCCACTTAGCCTCACAAGATGATTTGCATTGATTCACTGAATCATTCATTCATTCAAGTATTCATTCATTCCATTATCCTTCTAGAACCAATCCATTTGCTAGCCAGAATAGGATTTAAGATCCCCCAAGAATCTAATCCAAAGTCAGCCTTATTGCCGCATAGGCTCTGATCTGGGGACTCTGAGCCCATGTCCTTTAATAAGATCTGCCTTACCCAACAACAGCTGTGACTTCATGTCCCAACATCTGTCATCACAGCCCAGTCTTCATGGTCCCTGGCAGCCCTAGACCCAGGCTTGGCCTTGCTCTCCAGGATTTACAATATGGTCCTTCCACCTGAGCTGGATATTGCTCTGGCTTCCTAAAAATCCCTGCCTTCTGCTAACCCGGCTACCTGCTGCCGTGAAAACCTGCCCAACTCCCGTTTGACACTGACAAAGCTGGCCTAGACGGATGCCACTTATGCATTTTCAGAATTAATGATATCCACATATCCTTCAATTTCACTAAATCCAAAGAATTTTTCTTTGGGCTCACTTAACCTGAAATGTCTATACTATCTTCTCTGTCTTGGTTTTCTTATCTGTAAAAGGGGAATAATGTTAAGTGTCCACCACAGAGGACACCATGAAGATTAAATGGTATAGAAGCATATAGAACAGATATTTTATAAATTTCTAAGTATATAAAACTTAGAAACTTACAACAGTGCCTGGCAGATAACACACACTCTGTAAGTGAAGTTCCTATTAGCGGTACTGTGGCTGTTGACTTCCTCCCGTAAGCTACAGGACCCCGAAGACAGAGACTGTCTCTCTCCTCCTTGAAACCCCTCAGAGCTACAGGGTGATTTGTGTATCTCAGGCAGTAAGTAGTTATCAAATAAAATTGAGTTACTGGGCACTTTACAAAGACATCTGGAAATCTTACGTCTACTATATAACTGTAGAAAGTAAGACAATGGAAATGGAATTGCCTAATTAAAGTCATAAAGTCACTAAAAGAGCCAGTAATGCAAGACAGTCATAATAAGCCCGTGAGCACCACCTCCATACCACACTGTTTTCCTGATACGAGAATCAATGCATTGACCTCAACCTTGTGTTTTATGTACGTTTACTTCTCCTTGGGCAAGGGCAGGGCATTGGGGAGCGTAGACATTGTTTTCTCATTCATGTAATTACTGAGCAGCCCTGTACCAGACTCTGTTTCAGGCATAAGGAGACTATAGTAAACCAAACCAATAAAAGCATGGCCTCGTGGAGCTTACTTTTAATTTCTTTTGTGGAGCAGAGTCCTAGACAATCAATAAAACATTAGATTATGTTGTGATATGCGAAGCATAATATTGAGAGGCTGCTCAGTATTACATCATCTCTAATGACCCTATAAGTTCCTATCCCATATATTCACACAGCTTGGAGAGCCACCGGACCAGTCTTCTCCAACGCTTGGTCGGTGAAGGGAAATGCATTGTTGATGGGATGCTGAGAGGAGTGTGATACAGTTATTTTGCTGCCAGTCCCCAAGGCAAAATATACACTTCACAGCCTGCCATGGGAGGGACCCCACTGCTGGGTAAGGACAGAGACTTAGGCAGCCCTAGGAAGGCTCAGCAGCTCAAAGTGAGGCAGCTGTCTCGGAAGGAAAAGGCATGGCTTCCATTCAGCCACAGGTAGTGAAGGAAATGGCCCCAATCCTGCCCTGGGTTCCAACTCAAATACAACCACAAGATAAACAGAGTTCACTTTGGTGGGGATAATTCTCTTTTTACGAATAGAAAGTACGTTATATTCGATTAGGTACTCTAAGAGCCCAGGCATTATTTTAAAGAAAAATAAGATTTTTATAGACATCAATTTCATTTTTAGGTTTGGAGGCACCTTCAAGATTTTATGATCTTTTACCAAGGCAACAATCACAGATGGATACCGCCCTTTCGAGCACATTAACGTCAACCTGAGTATAAATGAGTCAGACCTATGAGGCTCCAAGCATTGTGGCTCATTACACTGCCGAAACCAAATCTTTGTAGAGCCGTTTTAATTCTCTGGCTCCATGAATAAGTCTGTTGAAGAAATATTTTACTGAATGACATTAATTGTCTTGATATTGGGTTCATATAGCAACTGAATGAAAAAAACTCCCAAACCTAACAAGAAAGAAAACCATAGAAATCAATCAATATGTTCTTTTCCCCCAAATTATTATATTAAGTCTCAGTAAGGACCTGGCAAGCTCTTGATCCACTCTTCATAATTCTCTGTTCGTTCTAAATAACCACACTCTTCAGAAAAATAATACTCTTCCATCATGATGTCTGCCAAATGACCTGTTAAAATCATCTATACCTCTGCTCTGCAGAAGCCACTGTTAAAAATGATATATTGAATAGTTTAGATTCAAATATCTACCCTGATTTAAACCCTGTGGAAATAATAACATTACAGTAAATAATACTGAAGGCTACCCACAACCCCATACATCAAAGACGGTCAAAGATGTTTAGAATTGACAACCTTTCCAATACTAAACCCTGGAAGATTTACAAGAGGTCAGGTGATTAGACCTCTGTAATTAAAATGTAAATTCATGTATTGAGTTATTGTATCAAGCAGATTCATGAGTAGCTACTGATTTTTGTAGCATGTTCATTTTCTATATCAATGATGAATATCAGTTAAACATTAATCAGAATCCCTGACCTTACTCGTTGTTCCAGGGTCCTAGGCTCAAGGTAAGCAGGGACAAGGACATTTCATGTCACAATTTTATCCCATTCTGACTTGAGAGTTATGGAAATTGAATACCCCACACTAAAACAAATAAAATTTGCACCAAACTGCTGACTCAGAGGCAAAATATTATTCATTTGTATTAAAGTATATGTCATGCATCTATGTCCAGGCCAGCTCTGCAGACCCATGAAAACTTGAGTGATTTCTCCTTCATCCCAGAGGGGAGAAAGGCAAAGGGAGAGAAAGCAGGGAGGGAGGGAGGGGAAGACAAGTGCTTAGCTGTGCACGCTGTAGAGGGATCTGGGGGTGTAACTGTTCCTGTGAAGACTGTGAACCACTCATTCAGAGCCTCGTCATGCCCCCCAGGCCTGAGTCTTTCTGCACCACAAATGAGCTTGCCTCCTGCCACCTTCCCTCTCTGAAGCCCTTCTCTTCTGCTGTTTCAAGTCTGGTAAGACAGCACGAGTTAATGCAATTTCCAGCTTTCAGATTTTTGTTAACATCTTTTTTCTCTGTCATTTCCTCTCCCCTTTTGTTCTTGAACACTTGGGCCTTCCTCATTGTTTTACTGTCATAGGGAAGAGTTTTCAGAAGGAGCAGAGGTAAATCCTTGTGTTTCATCTGCCATGTTGAGCCAGAAGTCCCCACTGTACTACAATACGCCACTCCAGTCTAAATATAGTTGATCCAAAATGGCTCATTTCTAAGGTGGGACAGGCTAACATAAAATAAAGTGAATGCCATTCTTTTGTTCTTTCTTGTTTCCAGGGATCAGGATATATGCCAATAATAATTAGTAGCACTGCTATGAATAAATCATATTAGGGTGGGGCTCATTGATAAATCCCAAAGTTCAAATTTGAATTATCAGGTCAATTATTTATCATCTTATTAAGATATTAAAAATGGGCAATAACACTCAGGACAACAGAGACAGTTAAGTCATGACGTGAGGGCATAACATGTACACCCTGCACTGATAGTATGGTCATGAGTAGACAGAAAGAATGAGGTTAATGAAGATTCCATGGTAAAAGAACACTACTTCCTTTTCTCCCCTTAACCTAGTCTGCTGTTGAACCCCTCCATTCCATTTTTTCAGTTTAATTATTGTATTCTTCATCTCTTTAATTTCTGTTCAGGACTTTTTTGAAAAATTATTTTATTGTTGTTCAATTACAGTTGTCTGCATCCTCTCCCCTCCCCTAGTACTTTTTTATGTTTTCTATTTTCTGCATTTCTCATTTTGTTTATGCATTGCTTTCCTGACCTCAGCAAGCACCTTTATCACCACTTTTTGGAACTCTCTATTCCGTAAATTACTTATCTCCATTTCATTAAGCTAGGTTTCTGACGGCTTATCATGTCCTTTTGTCTGGAACATGTTCCCTTGTTCCTTCGTTTTCCCTGACTCTGTGTTGGTTTCTGGGCACCACATCAAACGGCCACCTCTGCCAGCCTGACAGAATCGCCTTGTGTAGGAGGTGAACCTCATCAATCAGCCCAGCTTGAGCTCCTATTTGCCTCTCAAACCAATGTGATCATTTGAGCCAAAACTTTGTTCTTCGTGGCTCCCAGGAGGTGAGCATGTGTCAAGATTCCACAGTGTCCCAAAGGGGAGGATTACAGTCAGCACCTACATACAGGCTGATCAGAAGCCGGAGCCTCCCTCAGGCAGCAGGTGGGAAATTATACAGTGAAACCCCTCCAGAGAGAGAGTAGGGAACCAGCATTTCTGCACTTGATTGTTGGAGGAAGCACAGTGGGGAGGTGAAGGAAGGAAGTACCCATGGGTCTTTGGGGCTTGAGGGAAGATGTCCATCACTACCTTGATGTGTGCTAATTAGAAACAACACCCTTGGGTGGCAGTCTGTGATGTGTGCAGTCAGAGCCCTTCCGGAGAGAGCCTGGGGATGGGTATTTTTATCTGTTCCCCCTGCACCAAGCCCTGGGGGAGACAGGGGGGTCCTCAGTTCACACCGCTGCTTTGTTTGCTCGAGTCCTGTGGGACTCAGGAGCGCCAGCCCCTCTGGCTTTCAGAGCTAGGGGATTTGGGGACCCCTGGTAGCAGCCGTGAGAGCAGGAGTGCTAGGGGGGTGGTCTAAACCTTCTCTCCTCAGAGAAAAGCTGAGGTCTGGGGGGCTCCCTCTTGATTACACGGTACTGTGCTGGTGGTGGGTTTCAGGTGAGGCCATCACAGCCTTTACCACATGATTCTGTCCCGGCATCTTCTCGGTCCTCTGATGGGTGGGAGTGAGCCCGCCAGTTTCTGGATTTCTCTCAGAGGACACGGCTCCATGTGTAGCTGTATATTCGCTGCACGTTGAGAGGAGGAACTTCAGGAGCCTCCTATATGGTCATCTTGGCCCCGGGGCTGAGTTTGATTTTTTTTCTTGGTGAAACGTTCTTCATTCCTCAATGGGATCAGCAGAAGTAATACTGTTTCTATTAGTAATAATGATAATATTTAACTATTTAAATAATAACTAGTTGTTGAATATTTCTTTTATATCAGGCACTATGCCAAGCATTTGATATATATTCACTCATTTAATCCGCACACCCATATGAGATACACATTATTAATACCCATCATATAGGTGAGAAAATTGGAAGTAAGAGACATTAAGAAATAATTTGCCAAAGTTATACAACTAAGTGGTAGAGCTACGGTCTGAATTCTGCCAGCCTCCAAAATTCACCTCTTGACCTCTTTATTACACTACTGGGATGTTCCCATGGAACCCCACGGCATGAAGAATGAAAAACAAGTCTGCATTGATAATGTTTAACTTTTCTTTCAATTGCTTCTTATGCAAATCCTTGTGCGATATCCTTGGCTCCTCTTTCACTTCATATTATTTTAGGTAGACTCTAAGAATCTTAGCAAAATACTCTGGAAACACTATTGAAATTGATCTTTTAATATAGAAAATCTCATTGCCCAGAGCAAGAATTCTCTCTGAAATTAAAGCCAGATTTTGCTCATAATGTAAGTCTTTTTTTGCTATCATTTGCATAGTGATACGGCTTTAATAGAGTTTTAATTCTGAATTTATATTCCAAAAATGTCAATCTGGAGGCTGTAACCCTACTAACTTGCCTTTAAGCCTATTTTGTTCTGACTACGTCTAAGTGTTTATTTTCTTTAAGCAGCCTTTTTAGAGGTGAAATGTATTCCGAAGGCTTTAATCTAAGCACAGGCTGTCATCAAACTTCCCTGGCATATCTTTCTCTTACAGTGAACCAAATCACAGGGGGGTATTTGAAGTGAAGGAGGAAATAACAAAGTGATTTGGGTGGACAAAATGTATGAACTGCATCCTGTTTATGGGACATTTTCACAATTGTATAGGCTGACAGCTATGCTTAGAGAAACAGTTAAAGAAGTAAAATTATTCACACAGTGGGTTATAAACAAAAGGGGAAAAAGGATGTTAGCCTTCAAGATAAAAGGGAGGAGTCAAGCCCTGGCAGGGTGGCTCAGTTGGTTGGAGCGTCATCCCCTCACCAAAAGGTGGAGGGTTTGATTCACAATCAGGGTGCATACAGCAGGCAGCTGATCAATGTTTATCTCTTGCATCTATGTTCTCCCTCTCTTTATCTCTCTCCCCCCTCTTCCTCTCTCTCTAAAATCAATTTTAAAAAGTGAGGATTTTTAAAAAGGAGTCAAAAATGAGTTTTAATAAAGAATTCATTACAAAGTCCTTGAAAGAATAAAAAAGACAACAATTTATAACAACTACTGGAAAAGGGGTCCTCCATTCCCAAACTGGAAGCCTCTGTCTTTCCTTCTGTGTCTCTCTATATAAAGATGATTCTGTCAGCTTGGGTGCATTTTCATCAAATCTGGGAAGCTATGACTAAACACAGACCAATGACATGTGCTGAACTGACCTGGATGGGGAGGTGTAACTATGCGCAGCAGACACTGAAGCACAGTAGGGAGCTCCCTGCAGTACTCATCAGGGGTCTCTAACCACAGAACGCCTGCAGAGAGCTTCACTGTGAACCCCAAATCGATAACCCCAGTGGCAGATGCTCTGAAGAGCCCTTCTGATTTTAGACTGAGCTGCTTCTCACCCAAGCCACGCAGCATGATGCAGGCACAATGTCTGGACGTTAACACCATTTGGAGAACTTTAAAAGACTGTGGGTGCCCAAATCCCAGGCAGATGAATTAAATTGGAATTTCCGGAGGTGGAAGACAGAGAGGTGGACAAGTGGCTCCAAGGCACCAGGTGATTCTAAGGAGGAGTCCGAGTTGAAAACCACTGGCTCAGGATGAGGAACAGGTAGAATTTATTTAATAATGATTGATGATTCCCTTCTGAGTAACATGGAAGAAGTTAGCTCGCGTTATAGAATATCAACATGGCACTTTGCCTATAAATAATTTAAAATATTTTATGTCAACCACCTATTTCTGTGTCTCACAGTCCAATTATAAGAAGCTTGGACACTGAGAAGCTAGAAACCTGCAGGAGGTCAGAAGTGGGACTTGGCCAAGTGAGGCCCACCCAAGTCTGGCATTTACACCAAGAGTATCTCTTACTAGTGTAAGAGCCCTGACCTCTGAAAATGAACCTTTTCCTATTATACAAAGGGTCCCTTTACTACGTAGTCCAGTTTTAAGCCAATAGAAACCTGAGTTTTGAAATCTGAGTGTGACAGTTTCTCTCATCTTGACTAAAACAGTTTGCTTGGGGTGCTTTCAGCAGAAGAAGGTAATACAGAGTTTCCCCCACGCAAGTAAAGGGGCTCATTTTAATTGCAACAAAGCTGAGCAGAAGTTTCCTCTGAGCTGACAAGCATTTCCCATCCCTCCCATGCAATCAGCTTTGGGTTCCAACCTCAGGAACAGAAGGGAGTTGCCTGTTGCCTGCAGGCATATGACTGTCACGGATAAATCCCTGCCTTGCAACATGCAGAGCTTCGATTGGCAAATCAATGAGAGCCACAGGCACCTGGTCTGTGTACAGAGCCTGCTTATTACCCCCAACAGCCCAGCGGCTGCTCCTCCCTTTGGGGACCCATCTTTACATGCAGGCAGAGTTCAGAAGGAGGATGCTGCCATGGTGTGGACTCGGATGCTTCTCCCACTCCTCAAAAAAATGGGCATGGTCCTGGCTGGGTGGCTCAGGTGGTTGCAGCATCGTCCTGTACAACAAAAGGTTGCAGGTTCAGTCCCTAGCCATGGCTCATACCTAGGTTGTCGGTTCAATCCCCAGTTGGGGCACATAGAGATCGATATATCTCTTTCCCATCGATGTTTCTCCCTCTCTCTAAAGTCAATAAACATATTGGGTGAGGATAAAAAAAAAATGGGCAGTGGTCCCTACTCTGTTCTGCTACTGGAACCAACTGGAAAGTTCAAGCATCACACTGTCCCCAGGGGGAAAATGTTGGCACTGACGAAGTTATGTTCTTACTGTTAAAATAATTTTAGGACCCAAAAGAATGAAGTTCAAACACAGGGCCATCAGCAGGAAATGAGAAGAGTCTTAGACTCCTAAAACGATTTCATATCCCAATGACATACGTTTTAAAGCAAAATTTATTCAAATTATATTTGCCAAGTGAGCTGACCTACACTCACTTAATGCCAAAACATTAAACAGGAGAGAGGAACGACTGAAACGGTGATGTGGGTGAGAACCACACCTTTTTGAGATGCAAAATGAAGATAGAAGCTCACTGGTCAATCATCTCCAACCAAACTACGAATTGAAGAGCTTTCCTGGGAGAGTAGAAAAAGCAGTACCAATTCAGACATCAGTGTGAGATTCCCCTATAGGAGGCTCCATGTGCCATATTCACAGAAATGACCCAGTAGAAAATTTATTCCATAGACTTGAAGCAGCTCTCTTTGAACAGACATTCCTGTGTGTGTGTGTGTGTGTGCGCGCGCGCACGCACATGTGAGTGGGTGTGTGTGTGTGAGAGAGAGACAGAGACAGAGAGAGAGAGAGATTTATTACTCTACCAGGAGACTCCGTGTCCTTACATCTTCTGGTTGCCACAAGGCTAAGACACCTTCAAAGCTGGGAACCCCTGATTTAAGAATAGCTTTCAGAGCATGAAAAAAAAAAAAAAAGATGCTGTGTTTGTCACCTATCTCCGCTGGGAAAATTACACCAATATCAAACATGATTCAGTTTTCTAAAACACACCTATCAGAGTTGAATGTTTATGCTCTAAATCGCTAAAACCGCTAGCCTTCGTACATTAACAGCATTTTTGTTGTTAAGAATAACATAATAATTAACGTTGCCCTGTCACTTCTCCAGTGGCACCTTTCTCTGTGCAACATGTCCACTTTATGTTCACAGCACCACCTCTTTGAAGTAGAAGACTTGTGATGAAAAAATCTCCAGCAAAAACAATGAGCACAACCAATAAAAAGTCGCCCTCGCTTATGAGACTTCACGTCAGGCGGGTTTATATGGTAAAACTATCTGGACTCTGTCTCATAATCTAAAAATTAACAGTAAAAATGTCCCGAAGTTATCTCACTTGTAGGACAGGGGAGGACAGGTGATTTTTCCTTAGTGCCATTCTGTGAGAGCCAGGGTGTGACCAGAACTTCTACTAAAAGTCACTTACAGGCCATGGTGTTCTCGGGGTGATGGTGGGCCGGGCTTGCCTTCCGTTCTCAGTAGGGTCTCTGTGGGCCAGAAGACATGGCGGTCTAGTTCTACAAGAAATAGAGTCCTCAAGTACTGGGTTCCCTTTCCAATAACACTAACACTTGATTTCGGAGGGGAAAAAAAGTGAGTGATTGTGTCAATTTCATTTTTTAAATACAACAATCATACTGCATTTTCAAACTAAAAATCTCATTTCTGGAACATACATCTAAGGATAAAAATGTCAAGTTAATGGATTTGTCTTATCATATAACCTTTCCTTATGACAAAGGACACACAAGTTCAAACGCTTTCTTTAATACGAGCCAATGGATAAAGGTCTCACCTACACACGGGCCTGTAAATTCTAAAATGTCAAGACACTGAAGTAGTGAAGGGCAGGCAACCTGCTGAATAGAAGGGAATTTCACACACTGACACAAAACTCTTTTGTTTAATTGAAGTCAATACTTTAAAAACACAGTTGGCTGACAACCCTGGGCCCTGGGCATTCTCCATTTCCTTAACAAACCCAGTAAGTCATCTCAGCTCTGCCCCTTGCCCCAGGTCCGTACTTCCTCAGTCACAGACCTTCCCTCCTACCAATTTCAGGGCACCCAGTTTCTTCCAAATCTTCCTCTTCACACTGAAGTCGGTACCCCTGAAAGGAAAACCTACAAACCAGCTCTCAGGACAAATGAAAAGCCAGCAATGCCAAGGTCAGAGAAAGGTTCCAGTGATAGAAGGGCACATTCATTCATTCACTCACTCACAAGTCCCCACTCTGTGGCAGACCCAGATTTAGGCCCTAGAGACAGATAGGACAACAAATATGACCTGGTCCCCTGGTCTCAAGGTGTTTAAAATCTCATTGGAATGAATAAAAGAAATTAAAGTTACGGCACATGTGCTAAGAGCAGTATAAATAAAACAATAGGGTAGTTTCAAGAAGAAGGCACTGGGATTCTTTGCACTGAAGCTTCATTGCCTCTGGGGCCTCCTATGTATCAGGGCTTAATAGGCAACCAGTAGGGAAGAAGGACTATTCTAGCAGTAATAGCAGCTTCTGCAGTGCTCATTGCAATGAGCACGGGTTGGTGGGAAGAGGGGACAGCAAGGCCTATCACCCACACTTCTCACATTTTGGAAGAGAGGAGGGGACTTCATTGCACTCCCCATAGGGAACAGAGGAGAGAATACCCTCCATGTGGTACGGGCAGCAACCTCTGTCCAGCCTTCCAGCATTTCCCATCCCCAACTTCCACGGTGACCACATGTTGCACACCAAAAATTGGACGTGGCCTGATTAAAAACTGGACATACTCATATAAAGACTTTTAAAGACCAAAGACGGAATTGCATATGGCTAGATACTTAAAAAATAGTCTTTATTAATTCAGGAATGGCCTGAAACACCCACTGCCTATGTTGGGGCGGAGAGAAACAACTTTTACCACACTCAAATGATGTGGAGCTGGTGCTACAAGAGCCAACAAAGAAGAACTATTTCTGCCAATTGCTGACAAAAGCTTAAGTTTTCTTTCCTACAGATTTTAAAGAAAAGGCTTACAGAAAAGAAACTAAATATGCTCTAACAAACCATGCATAGGGCACCCTGATTCTACTGCTTCCAAGAGAGAAGAGAAAAAAACTCTAGAAAGTGACAACACCCATTTATCCCAAACTTGCAGGTGTGAGAAACACACACATGTGCAGGCACACAGACAGGACCAGAGTGTCCCCCGTTACGCTCAGGCACTAAACTTCATGAAAGTGGTGGCAACAAGCAAGACATTTAGAGGTTCGTGGACCCTGTTCACTCATACTTGGCACACAAGTGTAAGAACTTCGGTTCTTGGGTCTGACAGCTCAGAGCAGAGTAGGAACCAGGAATTAGAAAGTAAGAGAAAAACTACTTTGTCACGCCCATGCTGGTACACAGTAGATGCACTGCAGATATTTGCTCCCTGAATGAATGAGTGAGAAAATGAGTCACACTGAATAGCAGTGCAATACGCAATATACTAAAAGCTTATCAAGAGACCTCCAGGACCTAGAATGGGAGCAAGCACTTACAGTCATGTACGTGATCAGGGGTTAATATCCAGAATATATAAAGAACTCCTACAATTCAATAACAACAAAAGAAAGCCCAAATAACTCAATTTAAAAATGAGCAAAAGAGCCTGGCTGGTGTAGCTCAGTGGATTGAGCGCGGGCTGGGGACCAGACAGTCCTGGTTCGATTCCCACTCAGGGCACATGCCTGGGTTGTGGGCCAGGTCCCCTGTGAGGGCCACGTGGGGGGCAACCATACATTGCTGTTTCTCTCCCTCTCTGTCTCCCTCCCTTCTCCTCTCTCTAAAAAATAAATAAATAAAATCTTTAAAAAAAAATGAGCAAAAGAGTTTGAATTTCTCCAAAGAAGTTACAGAAATGACCAATAGTCATAGTTAAGGATGCTTCACATCACTAATCACTAGAGAAATGGAAATCAAAACCACAGTGAGTTATTACCTCACACCTGTTAGGATGGCTACTATCAAAAAATAAAAACAAAAAAAATAATAGTAAGTGTTGGTAAGGACATGATCAAACTGTAACCCTTCTGAACATACTTACCATGGAGCGTTATCCAACCTTAAAAAGGCTGACAGGTACATGAAAAGATGCTCAACATCACTAGTCGTTAGGAAAATGCAAATTAAACCTACAATGAGACATCGCCTACACCTGTTAGAGTGGCCCTCGTACAATGACGAGAGATAACGAAGGGCGGCAGGGACGTGGAGAGAAGGAAACCCTGGACACTGTTGGTGGGATAGTAAACAGTATGGAGTCTCCTCAAGAAATTACAAATGTAACTACAATGCCATGTGACCCAGCAATTCCATGTCTAAGAATATATTCAAAGGAAACAAAAATACTAACTCGGAAGGTATCTGCACCCCCGTGATAACAGCAACAGTATTTAGCATCATAGTCAAGACAGGACACAGCCTACGTGCTCATCAATGAGTGAATGGATACGGAAGCTGTGGTACATGTATACAATGGATTATTATTCAGCCATAAAAAGTCAGGAAAGCCTACCATTTGTGACAACACGGATGGATCTTGAAGGCATGATGCCAAGTGAAACAAGTCAGAAAGGAAAAGACAAATGCTCTATGATCTAACTTATATGTGGAATCTAAAATAATAACAATAAAAAAACACAAAGTCAGAGAAAAAGAGGTCAGATTACCTATGGTTACCAGAGACAGAGGGTGGGGGCGGGATTGGGAGAAGGAGATCAAAAGACACAAACTTCGAGTTACGGGATGAATGAGGACTAGGGATGCGCTGTACCACATGGTGACCGTAGTTAACACCGCCACAAAATATATAAGAAAGGTGTTCAGAGGGTAAACTCTAAGCGTTCTCATCGCAAGGAGAATTTTTTTCTTTTTTTCTTTCTTTTCTCTTTATTGAATCTACGTGAGATGATGGATGTTAGCTAAACCTACTGTGGTAATCATTTGACACTATATGTAAACCAAACCTTCCTGCTGTGCTCCTTAAACTTGTACAGTAATGTATGTCAGTTAATCTCTCAGTAAAACTGAGGGTGGGGGGAAGGAGGGAAATCCTATCCCATGCTACGACATGGATGAACATTGAGGACATCATGCTAAGCGAAACAAGCCAGTCATAAAAAGACAAATACTGTCTGAGCCTACTTGTATGAGATGTTTAAAGGAGTCAAATTTGCCCTGGCCAGTGTGGCTCAATTGGTTGGAGCATCATCCTGTAAACAAAAGATTGCGGGTTTGATCTCTGGTCCAGGAGGGCAGGATCCCTAGTCTGGCACTTATGGGAGGCAACAGATCGATGTTTCTCTTTACATTGATGTTTCTCTCCCTTCCTCTCTCCCTTCCTCTCTCTCTAAAAGCAATGAAAAAAATGTCCTCATGTGAGGATAAAAAAACAAAATAAAGTAGCCAAATTCATAGAGGGAGAAGGTAGAACGGTGGTTGCCGAGGCCTGCTGGGAAGCTGAAAATCAGGAGTTGTTGTTTCATGGGCCCAGAGTTTCAGTGTTGTGGGGTAAAAGGTTTGAGAGATCTGTCGCACAACCATGTGAACATAATTAACGCTACTGAACTATAGATTTAATAATGGTGAAAATGGTAACATTTGTTACATGCTTTTTTTTCTGTAATTAAAAATCTTTTTTCAAAAGACATCCAGAGCCATTTATTGCCATTATAAATTTTTTCACACACCGGCTATGCTCACCACTATTTGCCAATACTAATGATACTAACTGTCAGGAAACTCAAATTTCATTCAGCGTCTTATACTTCACATGGAACATGAAACAGCACTTTCAAGATCGTCCAACACACAATAGTTTTTGCAAGTGACAGCTGCCGTAGCAAATTTCAGTTGTGTGTAAAATTCATTAATATGGGTACTCCATCCCAGACAACGCAAAATAAAGTGTTTCTCTATTTCGCCAAAAAAAAAAACTGCTTTATTTATAGAGGTGTTTTGTGCTCAGTTAAAATAAATCCCTTTATGATGAAGAGAAAGCACTTTTCTGTCCTGAATCATCCAGACTAGAGATCTATATTGACTGAGCCCTGCGGCTCATTACTCATCACACATCCCACATTGTGTAGATACAATCTAATGCTTATTATAGGACTCACAAACACTTTTGAAATTCTTGCAAGACAGTCATTTTGGAAGATGGATCCATTTTCTGATTCAACAGTGGCTATTAATCTAGTATCCCAGAAAAAATCGGTAGGCACTGGACACACTTAAAATTAGTCTGTAGAGGTCTAAAAACACATCGTTTCCAAAACTGTCACTAACCTTGGTAATCACAAATAGTTACTGTGTGGCTTTGGTCTTGTTAAACATCTCAAAAAAGGGCTGGCCATTTAGATAAAATGAGGATCAACAAATCAAATGAATTGAGTGCACCAACGATAATATTCACTCTTAGGACACTTCGTTTCTGATATGTTCGGCACTGTAATTGCCTGCGTCTATCTTGTTAATGCCAAAACACTGACAAAAGCTTACCATAAAGCTTTATAAAAATCTACTTTGGGTCATCTTTATACATCATAATTAGCTCCGAACACAAATAAGTATTCCATCATTTAAAAATGTTTGCTGAATGAGCCCTGGCTGGTGTAGCTCAGTGGATTGAGCGCGGGCTGGGAACCAGAGGGTCCCGGTTCGATTCCCCGTCAGGGCATATGCCTGGGTTGCGGGCCGGGACCCCAGTGAGGGCCATGTGAGAGGCAACCATACATTGCTGTTTCTCTCCCTCTCTGTCTCTCTCCCTTCCCCTCTCTCTAAAATAAATAAATAAAATCTTTAAAAAAAAAATGTTTGCTGAATGAATAATTGAGTGGCTTATTTTATAAGCCTCAGTGACGCAATGGCAAATGGGATCTCTCTAACCTTAATCATGGTCACGTGCACTGTGGAGACAGCATCACTGTCCAGGCCTCAGCCTGGACACCACCAGCACCATCACTGAAGCATCTTTAGCTCCAAGTGGCATGCTCCAGGTATCACATGGAACAATCCAGGTGCATAATCCAGTCCTTTAGGAGAGTCCAAAATAAATGAGCCCAAGCACCTGCAGAAGTTTGCATTTAAAATTACTACTCTAGCAGTCTAGGAACGAAACTATTTAGGTGACGAGGCTACTTTTTAGTTCTTCAAGGCACCCACACTCAGAGGAAAGAAAGTAGCTAAAGCATCTAGTCATTCACGCACATACCGATGGGGCTGCGTTCTGAGAAATGTGTCATTAGGCGACTGTATCATTGCGTGGACATCACAGAGTGCACTCACATAAACCTGGACGGTACGGCCTGCTACACATCTAGTATATGGAATATACCACCGCCGTATGTGTGGTATGTCATTGACGGAGACGATGCCACGTGGCACGTGACGGTACCCCAATACTAAGTTATGGGTCACTGACATGATTAGACAAGATGTAACAACTTCACTGAGGTTTCATGGCTGATGTCCGGTAAGTTGACAGTTTGACACGAGTTAAAAGGAAAACAAGTATTAAAGGTAAACCCTTGTTTTGTTCTTAATATTTAGTGATATGACCTTTGACATTCAGTAATATGATCACTAGATCACCATAATGCCAGTAACACAGAAGAGCCACTGACAAGTATCTGATGTGAGACAGATATGAAGTCAATCTGAGAGTTGAGAAAAAAAATTAAGGGGAAAGAATTGATGAAAGGGATGGAGGGTGTCAATTAACATTTCAAAGAACAGCTTCAGAGCATGCAAGAACAGCTCTCATTCTGCACGACTCACTGGGCCAGAAAACGTCATTATCTCCTCTTGACCAAATAGACCAGTGTAATATGACCGAAAGAGACCAAAATACAGAAAAGAGAGAGGAGGTAAAACACGAGAGAGCTCTGTGACATAGGTCGGTGCACCACAGAAAGGACTCACCTAGAAAAAGAAAAAGGACTGGCAACTCTCCAAGGACAGTCCGCTCAGGACCAGTTCAAGGTCATACAGAGGCGGCGGGCTCGCCGTCCCCAGCGTGGGGGAAGGCTGCGTCCCCTGTCACCACGTAGAGACACGCGCTATAGAAGCCGTGACACTGGGAGATTTCCCACAAACAGGGGGCCGTAAACAGGAAAAAGGTCAGACCACTGGCATCCAGCTCTGGCTGTGCCTTTGAACCACCTGGGCAACTTTAAAAAATACCAGTTCCCAGGCCCTACCTGGAGACCCCAATACATTTGATTCAGGCCTGATCTGCGTGTAGCAATTATTTTCAGGCTTCCAGGTGATTGTCATACACAGTCAGAAGTGAGAACCATAATCTTCATCTGACTGCTTGATAGAGAAGAAACCACAGCCCAAGAGAGACTGGGATTCATCTTCTCCAGAAATTTTCTGATTTTTTTCTCTTTAGGATACCGTTTAGCATCTATCGATATTACAGCTCATGGAACAAGCAACAAGCGGGGGAGCCAGATGCCTTACTTCGAGTCCTGATTCTCCTACAGCCCCTCAGACAAGCCTTCCCTGCTGGAGAGCAGGGGTGTCAAACTCACTTTCGCCGGGGGCCACATCAGCTGTGTGGTTGCCTTCAAAGTGCCGAATGTAATTTCAACTCCTTAACAGTTAAGGAGTAGTTAGTTACGTTTATACGGTCCTAAAACTATTCCAGCCCTTTGAAGGCAACCATGAGGTTGATGTGGCCCCCGGTGAAAATGAGTTTGACACCCCTACTGTAGAGGTAAAGTGAAGGGCCAGGCAGCCACATACGCCTTTCTGCAGGGCACAGAGGCCATTTTCTTGCTAAAGGAGCTCCCTCCAAAGTGCTTTCTCATCGTCTTCCTCGTTGCGGCCAAAGTCTTTTCATGCCTCAGCTCACACTGCCTCTGCCTCACCACCACCGGCGGGTACCTGCTCTTTCCTCTGCACCCGGTTTATTCGTGGGTACGAAGGAGGCTCTTCCCTCTTCAGGTCAGAAACTCATAACCAAGCATTCACGAGGGGGCTTCCCCTAACGTCTCTGGTTCTCATCAGAAAATCACAGTCTCAGATATGAGCCAGGGCACAACCTTGTCTAAGCTCTCCAATAATGTTTGCCTTTGAAAATAAGTCAAGGCATAAAACCAGGCAAATGACATTTTTAATATTATGTCGACACAGAAACTCTACATGTGGGATCTACCCGATAGATCCGCTTTCTCATAAAATTTTGATCCGTAGAAATATTTTCTGCTCTCAAATCTCTAGGCCCCCAATGGCATCAGCAAGGTCATGCTAGAGCAGGAGTCCACAAACTGTGGCTCGGATGGAATCCAGTGCCCTGGACCGTGTTTGAAAATTACGTTTTATTTTAACACAATCACAGTGACTCATTTGTATACCGCCCACGAATGCTTTCACACTGCAACGGGAGAGTCGAGTAACTGTAGCACAAACTACCTGGCTCATAAAGCCTAAAATACGCGCTATCTGGCCCTCCATGGACAATGTCTGCCGACCCCAGCACTGGAGGGCGCAACTGCGGAATACTGCCATCAGACACCTATGCTGACACCTCTTATGCTGAGACATAAGAAGTCAGCAAACTACATCCTTCTTCCTTCCTGGTCTGTATCTGTCCTCTCTGATCCTTGAGCTCCTCATCTGTGAAGAGGTGAAAAGTGTACCTCCCCTTTCTCAAAGAGCTGATCCACAGCCTCTTCAAATGAGAGCTTTGTGAACCAGCACCCTCTCCAGGGAAAGGGCCGTTACCCATGACCAATAGGTTTCATCTCTGGGCAGCTCCAATGTCGACAGACATTCATGGAGTTCCTGCTCTGCTCCCTGTTCTCTGCCTGGCCCGAAAGAAGCACAGAGGACTGATGTGGGATCCCAGTCCACAAGGCACCCCTGGGACAGTAGCTAGCAATAACTTCTGGGGTCCTTCCGATTTCAGCACAGCCCCAGCCCGGCTGTCCAGTGCTCTCTGGGATAGCTCCTGCGTTGGTCCAGCCCTAACCTGCGAGTACCTGAGGTCCCCATTGTCTGTGTGGGTCCCACATTTCCATGCTCGCTGGTGGATGACTGGACATTCTGGGTGGCTTGGCTTGAGGTCACGATCACCCTTCTATATTTGACCTGAGAGCTGAAATGTGGTTCTGAGCCTCAGTTTCAAATGATAAGTGGGACCCAGTAGATCCAAGGGCCCTGACAGAAATGAGGCTTAAAGGGAGGTGAGAGGTCACTGGTGATCACGGTCATCCTGGGCACCATTGGTTTATCAAATACCCCATGTCGGGGACAGTACATCTCTATGTGTTGTCACAGCCACTTTCTGAGGGAAGTATCAATACACCTGCTTCACAGGGAACAAAAAGGGGACACAGGGTGGGGGGGCGGGGATATTTCCCCGAGACCCTCCTAGGAAGTAGCAGAGACAGGACTTGAACATATATCTGTCTTCCTTCAAATCTCTGACCTTTCTGCTGGGCCACGCTGCCTCCTTCCAGCCCTGCTGCCCACCCTGCCCAGGGGGGGTGCAGTTGCCTGCGCTTTGCTGTCTCCTCTGCAATGCTCTCAAGGCAGCGCAGACTTGTCGCCTGAAACGAAAGCAGATGCAGCAATGGGGAGAGCAGATGGGAGAGGCGTGCTCTGGGTTTCCCCTGAGTGATTTCCCAGTTCTCCTGCGCACAGCGGGGCGGGGGGGGGTGTTGACGCATCCTCTCTGGACTGAAAGGAAATATGTGCAAAGGCTAGAAGCCGAGACAAAGGATGGAGTTCCGAGGAACATGTAGATGGTCCCATGCGGCTGGTCCCAAGAGTCAGAGGAGGCGGGGGGAGGGGCTGGGCAGGAGAAACTGTAGGACAAAGCACCTGGGGACCCCACAGCAATCATGTAGTTGGATGCCCTGAGACCCTCAGAAGAGGGACCACGACTCAGAGCTTCCCAGAAGGGCAATGAGGCCCTTGTCCAGGAACCCGCGCAGGACGGGTCCCGTGCACTCCCTCACGGGTCCACATGTACTAAGCTCTGACTCTGGTGAGAAACTGGGGATGACAAGATGAATGAATCCCAGTCACTCCCTGGCACAGGCGAGTCCCGAATGCCCCCCTAACCGGGACCTCTTCCTCCAGCCCCACAGAGCCACCAACTCATTTCCTCACTCGCCCTGTCTCCAGGTCCCTTTGCCCTGGCCATCACGTCTCTTATTAGAAGATACCGTGGGTGCATCTGCCACCTCAAACGCCCACACACGAGTTCAGGGTTAATCTCAAATAGGAAGTGAATTCCAGCGAAAATTCCATTAATGCCCATGACATAATGAGCAAAATACCAATCTTCTATGTGGAAATGAGGACATTCAAAACACTGAACAGCCCAAGCACAGAGCAGTGTCCCAAGGCACAAGACTACCAGAATATTCTACTGTGGAGAACAGCAGATCTGAACTCTGGCTACCTTGGAGTTTGGGAAACTAGGCCCAACAGGGTACTGTAGACACACTGAGTATAACACTGAAAAGCAGTGACGATGGGCAAGCACAGATGACAGCCGAGAGGAGCCTCTCCACTGCAGGACAAGGAGCCACTGACTCTGAGCAGCTGAGGGATGGAGAAGACCTGTTCCCCAGCACTGTCCCCACCCTAGAGTCAAGTCCACGACCTCTAGCACCAGCTCATCTTCCTGCAGAAGTCGCTGGCATGAATTCCGACAGTATGGAACCCGCAGAGGTGTGCTGGAGGATCACAGAGAAGATCCTTTAGCTGAAGCCACAGAAGGAATTTCTTTGGACAGCCCAGAAGGGGAAGCTATCTTTTCCTCTGTACTCACTCCTGCCACCCAATGGCATTCCTTCCTCCCGGAATTGAATTAAAGGGTGCGTCTGCTCCTGAGAGCTTTGACCAATGCAGGGAGGAGGTACAGAATGACGTCTGCACTCTAAATTAATAAGTAAAGATCAAGGACTTGGGTGCCCTCCTAGCACCCGCTTCCTGTCATCGCTCTTGATCAAAGTCTTTCAGGCATCTGGGGGGCAAAACACTGGACTAAAACTGGCAGGGAATCTGACTTCAAATTTTATCTCTATTGCTCCTTACCCCCGAGGCCCGGGCACATCCCTCACTGTCTTAGGTCAAGGAGTTCGTCCCCTGTAATCTCGCGATGATAAATGGGAGCTTCTCAGAGTTCGTAGGCTAGTCGAGTAAGATGATGTATGAAAGTGCTCTGAAAACTCTTCATCACAGCTTAGTGGTATTTTGAGTGATTCTGTTTGATAGAATCATGCAATAAATACCACTGATGCTTAAAACATATAAAGCAAAGATGTACAAAACGAGGAATTAGACTTTTAGCAACACTGTGAAACAGATATCTACTCGTGTGAATACAGAGATGGGAGGGAGATTCCCTTCCGGGGTCTGCTTTGGACACACCCCTCTAGAGACAGCGGAACTCTTCCAAAGATGGGAAGAAAGGAGGGCCCCTTTTTCCCTCCAAGCGCAGCCTGAAGTCCCCACCCTCAGAGCCTCGTGTGTGGTGACTCTGAAAGCTCGGGGTGGGGAACATGAGCTGTAGCAAGCGTTGTGTTTTGTGTCAATCCGAATCCTAACCCTTCCAGACTGTTCCAGGACAGGATCAGTTTCTGGGTTCCTAGCTCCCAACTTATATCCTTAACCTAGCCTTTCATCAGAGCTCAGTTCCCTCACGCTGCCTGGAGTTGCCACAGAAGAGAGCGCATTTGTTCCAAGTTATGACTCTCCATAATTCATAAACCCGGCAGAAGGATGTCAAAGCCGTTTGAATTCCCAGAGGAAAGACACCCCGGAAGCGGCCCGAACTGAAATTGATGTAAGGGGTACCAGAACGAACGCACGCTGCCCTTTGTCTCACAGGTAATGAATGACGCCATGCCAGCAGGCAGCGATGCAGAATATGAGCCAGATCAGAGGTAGCAACTCCTGATCATTCTTCTCGGAAGCCGCTCACCTGGACAGGTGAGGGATGGCTGCTCCCTGGGGGCAGTAATAAGGAAGCGCGGTCTTGCCTGGATTAAATCTATTGTGATGGCCGATTGCTAGCCTTAGGTCATGTTCAAGGTGGAAAGCACCACATTCTGTGCTGTCCCCATTTACATTTCATGCAGTAGTGCTGATCCTCACATTTGATACTAAAGATTTCTTCATTCCCTCGGGAACAGTTTCCTGCCCGTAAGTCTAAGTCTTGTTCCTGTCACACACACACACACATGCTGTTTAAAAACACTGGTTTTTGTTATTGCTGTTTATTGCTGACACAGAAAAACTTCATACTTTTCATGGAGACAATTGGGTGAGTTGAAACACATGCATAAACCTGTGAAACCCTATCTCAATAAAACTGTTATAAAAAATAAAATAAAGGCCAGCCCTGGCTGGTATAGCTCAGTGGATTGAGCTGGGAACTAAAGGGTCCTGGTTCGATTCCCAGTCAGGGCACATGCTTGGGTTGCAGGCCAGGTCCCCAGTGAGGGCCATGTGAGAGGCAACCATACGTTGCTCTTTCTCCTTTCCTTCTCCTCTCTCTAAAAATAAATAAATAAAATCTTAAAAATAAAATAAAATAAAATAAAGGCACACGTATAAAAGCCAAAAACAATACCCTGCAGGCAATTATAGGAACAAGGTGTCAATAACGCTCAAACATACACTTGGCCATGACTGGTGGGGAATGAATACCTGTAGCCATGGCAACAGGCCAAGACCAGGCCCTCACATGCAGGAAATTCCCGATGCCTGAAAGCATGCAGACCCCGACCCGAGGTGTGCAGCCCCACTAGGCCAGCCCTGAAAGAGACTTTGTCCTTCAGCAGTTTGCAAACCTTGGAGTTTCGGAGTACAGGATGCATGTGAAAGAGCTACAGATGCAGGAAAAAACGCTGCCAGATTAATTCCCCATAAGGCAACCATTAAGAGCCGTGTGCTGGTGAGCTATCTCCCAACACCAGAAGGATCTATGAAGCCTCTCCCAGTGAGGCTCAGAACTCGAAATTTCCCCTCTGCCCTGCATTCACTGCTCACCAGACATCAGAGGTGAGAAGAAGCCTTCAGGGAATTGTTTCCAAGGGTAGTCTCCTTCAACAAAAAACTGTATTGATTATTGATTCTATATTTACATACTATGAATGAGATCCATAGAGAAAATATATATATGCAGACAGAAAATGTATATATAGATAAATCTGTATCTATATATAGACACATAAATATATTTGCATAGATACAGATAAATCTATATACAAAGAGAGTTTAATTGTAAGAAATTGGCTCATTGAATTGCAGACTTTGGCAAGGCTAGAATTTGCAGGGTACGGGGGCAGGCTGGGCAGCAGGGAGGAGTTAATACTGTAGCTCAAGGCCAAAGGCAGTCTGCTGGCAGAATCGCTTTTCCCCCAGGGAAGCCAGCATTTTTTTCTACTAAGGCCTTCCAAACTGATTGGGTCAACTGACTAGATGAAGTCTGCCCATAGTATGAAGGGTAATCTGCTTCATTCAAAGTCTACTGGTTTAAAATTTTTCATGTCATGGGAATAAATACTACTTTCACAAAAACATCCAGAATAATGTTTGACCAAATATCTGGGTTTCATGGCCCAGCCAAGTTGAGACATAAAATTAACCATCACATGTGTTCATGTTATATTTGAATGAAAGCCATGATTTACCTCTGTTAAAAAAAAAAAAAAAAAAGGAACTTTTAAGAACTGACAGGGCTTTGAAGCCAAGTTAGCTGGGTCTTTTTCATTTCCAAAGGCACCCGTGCACTGGTCCAAAGTCAGCCGGGCCTTCACCATACTCAGTTCACCAAAGGAAAAGCCCCCAGTCACCCACCACTGCTGAGCAAAGCACCCCAAAGATCATTTTCCTGAGCCCCGTTACTGTCCTCCACGCACATAGGGTCACCAACAGTAAATATTCCCGCAGTCCCTATCCTGAATGAAACAGCTTTCAGGAATCTAATTCAGCATTCCCTCAAGGTCCCGACTGAGCGTCTACTGCAGTCAAGTCCTTGCAGGGGACCCACACGAAGGGAATTCCTGCAGGAGCTGCCAGTGGAACTGCAGAGGCAGGACACATCGCCTCATTCAGCAGACATCCTTAAGGGGAGGCCAGGTCCAGATGCGAGGTGTATCTATCTACCTGGAAAGCTGCACTGTAGCTCCCCCCAGTCTCGAGAGCACGCAGGACGGTGTACAGGTGATGGTGGTATAACGTGATGAGTAATGTTGAGAGAGTCACCTCTACTTTTGGGGTCACATCAGAGACTGAGAGGCTAAGCCCACTAGCCAAATTGGCCATGAGGTCCCATCCAGCCCCTGAAACACGGCTGGGCCTCAATCATTCCTTTGCTCTGGACCCTTTCAACCACCAGCTCAACAGGAAAGGGTGTAACAGCTCTGCATAAGCTGACGTAAAAGCACACTCCAGTTTCTCTACAGATGCCAGTTTCAGGGACTCTGTGAATTCCTCCCTCATGGCCACAATTATGTGGACTTTGGAGCTGACTAATAGAAACTCGCTTATTTGGGAAACACAGATCGGTATCTTAGCTGATTGGCAACCAGGAAAAGGAGCTGTAAATGATAAACCCTGCAGAGATACATTCAGCTTCCCTTCAATCAACAGGTTAGATGTTGGCTGAAGAAGAGATTACTTGACGTTTAAAAACAATTATTTAAAGTGACAGTTGAATTTTTTTCTATTAATATCACTCAGAAACAATCCATTCCTTTCCATTCATTTAGCTCCAGACACATCCTCCAACTCAATCCTCTGCTATGGTAAGTGAGCAACACTCACCAATATGAGGCCTAGAAAGCTAAAGAAAGTCCCATTAGAGTAGCCAAGTGGCTTCTCCCCAAGACCCCCGCCCCCTCCTCCACAGTGCAGAGGTGTCGCTGGGAGGTAGGTCCCCAGCCAAGGGCTGCGTTTCCTGACCTTCTGATCCCTAGAAGAGCCCATGGCCCCAGTGCTTGAGGTAAGTGATGTGTGTCACTTCGGAACCAAGAACCTTAAGGAGGCACGGTCCCTTCTCCATTCTTTCCCCTCTTCTCCCGTTGAATGCAAAGGTTTCTTCTCCAGTTGAATGCAAAGGCTTCAGAGGCTGGGCCACAAAACAGAAGTTATCTCTCTAGTCTCTTCTCCATTTATCTGTAGCAGCGTGGAAGTACTTAGGATAGAGCTGTAGTGTATAGATGTAAGTGGGAATGTCAATGCTGGCTAACCCCAGGTGAATTCTCGACTTTCACTGAGTCTCAGTTTCCTCCGTTGCAACACAACGCCTTTCCCTTGGCTTTGACATTTCATTCTCTTATCTCAAAATGGGAAGAGAGAGCTTTTCACTCAGTCCCAGGCAGTTCATACCTGTCATTCTGCACCCTCTGAATCGGTGTCCCAGCAGCCCATGCAGCAGCGCTGGTACTAAGGAGTCTTGTTTTACCTGACAGATTTTTTTACCTAACAGATAAGAAGAACATCTGGCAGCAGCCGCAGTGTGATCGGATGCAGGGCAGTCCATCTTGACAAGCCTCTCCGCCCCCGGCTTGGATTATATTATGTGCAATTGGACGTGGCTGCTCATTTGTCAGTTATGATTTATCACAAGGCTACTTACTGCGCCCATTTCATTAAATCCTTCCCGCTGAAACAGAACCCACGGATCCCCAGGGTCCGTGCTTTTTCTCCTCCTTATTCCAGCTGTTAAGGAAATAGGGCTACAGTTTTACCCTCACTGGGCAAGCTATTCGCCCTCAAATCAAAACAAAATGCTAAGACCATCGGTTAAAAAGGAGCTAATCTAAGAACGTCAAAAAGCTTGGTCTTCAGTAGGCAATTTCCAGAAAGGGAGGTCAAAGTCACAAATATCCTAGTGCCCAAAATGGGGTAGGTCAGTATGAAGTAATTGATTAATAGTCTTAACACTGAAAAATCCCCCACCCCCCATAAATAGCCGCAGGACTCCAGATTGGACATTTAAGCTGTCGAAGTACATATCCAGGCACTTGAAGACCGTTACCAGATGGTGTTCTGTCCGTCTGCCTTACTTCAAAGTAAAGAAACGAGGCCCCAGGAAGTGAAGTGACTTTCTGTGGTCACTGAAGGGATGCGCTCACGTACCATGCAACAGTCAAGTGAGTCCCGTGGCCTGGCGCCAGGCCACTCTGGTGTCAGAAGCTCACCGCAGAGCTCCCTTTCTGTCTTCCCTGTCTTCCTTTGGAGGCGACACAGCCTGTGCCAGAGCCTTGGAGGACATGCAGACCTGATCTGAGTGGAATGACCTCCATCCCGTCACTGTCCCTCTCCGAGGTTCCGTTTCCTTAGCAATAAAGAAATGGGATTGGTAACAGCGCCCACGCCGAGGGCGGTGGTGGGGACCTGGCACTGAACGTGGCCTCCGGCGTGTCCTCGAGGTCTGGGTGCAGAGCAAGAGGACAATGGGAAGTGACTCAGCATCTGCAAACTGTGCCACCACACTTGAATTGGTTTTCTGGAAGCTCTAACAAGGGAATCCCTCCTTTTCCTAATGGCTCTGTCATTTTTTTCAAATGGGAAACGGTGGCCACGTTAGGACAGCTTCCACTCGGCGCGGCACACTCTGGGCGTTCCCTTCCAGCCGAAAAGCCTGTTCTCGGCAGTTCATGTCCCACGTGCGGCTTTCGTTTCCACTCACAGAGGTGGGGCTGCGGGCAGGCCAGGGAGGAAAACAGCGTCCTGTCAAAACCACCGAGAAGTAAACCGTGACCTGATGTGCTTTATAATTTTGAACGAACTGCCATCCAAACGCAATACGACTCTGCAGCTCGACTGGGTTTTATTAAAAGCACCGTTTCCGATCTCACGTTCTGGCCACACAGAATGCTGGATATGCCAGTGAGCCCTTGGCCTGCCTCTCGTGGCAGAGTTCTCGACCTTGGATGGGCAGCCGGGATGAGATTAAATGCCTTTTTGGGTTTACAATGGTTTTAAAGTGAACATTGTCCAAACAGTGTTTCTTATTTAAGCATCTGCCAGCAAGTCGCCTTGCGTTCGTGCTGGAGCCAAGCAAGCCAAGTAACACAGACAAGAGAGGCCTGGCCTCAGTTTCCCCATCAGGATCACGCGTTTTTCCAGGTCTCATTCATTTACCCGAATAAGCCTCTCACCAACATCTGAAATTGCTCCCTTTAAAAATTACAGTCACTTTTAAACATAACCTTTGTAAACAGGTGTTTCAAGCATAGAGGTACATCTGACATATATGGTCAAAATATTGCTGAGGAACTGTCTGTAAACTGATTTTTTTTTCTTTTAGTAAATTGAGCAGTGTAAAAGTGCAAAAGAAAGTGCTCATTATTTATTGAAACTCTATGACTAATTCTTTTGCAAAGTTCCCTTTTACAATCTAAACATCCATCCCTGATTTATCTGTTTCGTAACTGTCAATCTTTGCATGTCAAGCATATCTGAAAAGTGCCTACCGCAGCAGATGGCAGATAGCAGTCCTTCAATATACATGCTTGCCAGTTTAATGATCTTGCTGCAGTTTCAGGAACTCCACAAAATGCTTCGCCATCTATCCTAGACACACCCTGGAAAAGTGCGTGTACACTTATGACCTTGGAATAATGGGAGCATTTTGTTCTCACTCACATAGTAGATGATTCTATGGAATTTCTGAATTCTAAAAAAGCCTTTGGGCTGGGTTGACTAGCACAGAGGGGTTCACCTGGGAAGTCACCTTCCAGATCTCTGTGTGTCGTTTGTCCCCGAGGTAGCCTTCCGGCAGCCAAGGCTTCCTGCCCCTTCTTCCCATCGCTCCTTTCCCCACACAGAAACCTCAGTGGTGGCAAAGGCAAACTCAGGGCAGAATAGGAGTCTTCAACACCTAGTTCAATCAAGGCACCAAAACCACCTCCATCTGTTTTATTAAAAGATATATTGCTAGCTTTCTTATTTATATTCAATAAACAATCTGAATTATAAAACATAATTCATTCAATTAGCTTTGATCATTTTTATACTAACAATAATGTAACGATAACTCAATCCAGAGGTGAAAAATGAACACTTAAAGACTTATGGCCAAGGAAACTGAAAATAAATACAGTTTAATTAATATTTGTATTTTTTTTTTCAGGACACCAAGATCAAGAAGAGATGTTCAAACACAGATAACGTTCTCTTGGAAAAGTGGAATAAAAATAAGTTTCCAGCTGCTAAAGAAAAACTTCTTCCTGCTATTTTTTTAAAAGATGATATTAGGTATCAAATCAAATCGAATGAAATAATTCTGTTGCAGGCACATTAAGGAATGATGTAAGAGTTTCATTTTAAATTATCCATAATTGCAATACACCAAAATAACATAATTTTCAACCTACTAAAATTAAAATAGTAACTTTACAGTAGAGAAATCTGGAGGGCACTCTTGGCCAAGTGATCAGGTTTAATAGACCAACAATGGGACGATGGTGCCCACGCCCCCCCACGCCCCCCAGTGTGTCATGTCATCGTGAGAAGGACGCAACCTCACTGCTGGGACATTTCTGCCGAAGATGCACAACCTGAGTCTAATCGTGAGAAATGTCTGACAAACCCAAACTGAGGGGTAGTCCACAAAATAACTAGTCTGGACTCTTCAAACTGTTGAGGTCATGAAAGCAAGAAGACAGAGGAACTGCTTGGGATTCGTGCAATAGGTGACCCTGCACTCGAGGAAAAGGCTACACATGAAGACAAGTGGTAATATGTTAATGCAACACTGTAAGATAATAACGTTTTATCAGTTTAATTTCTTGAGTTGATGGCCGTACTGTGATTATGTTAGAACATGTCATTGTTCTTTGGATATGCACACTAAAGTGTGTAAGGGTAAGAGAGTGCCTAACTCTCCAATGGTTCAGAGAAACAAGAAAGAGAGAGAGAAAAAGAGAGATAGACAAATATAAAGACAGACAGACAGGTAGAAAGGCAGATCGATAATGAATGATGAAGCAACACTGGCAAAATAGTACTAATATCAACAATCAATGAGTCTGATAAGGGCATATGGGAGTTCTTCGTACTCTTGTAATTCCTCCGCCGACAAGGATTTCCAAATAAAAAGTAAATAAAATCTACATGTCAAACTAAAACATGGAATGTCTACATCATTTTCCAAAATCCCAGGTGTATCAGTCAAAATGTTGCAACTTCTGGATTGTTTCTTTCTTCCTCTCTCCCAAGTCCTTGTCAATCACACAACTTCTACTCCTCCGAGCTCCTCTTGTTCGGCATTCCAGCAACAATGTCTGTGCGTTCAGTTTCACCGTCTCCTCTCTCAATTGTGTCTAACGAGCTGACACTCTGTCTCACACCCTCTTAAGAAATAGTAAAGGAAGTGTTGCTTTCAAGTAGATAAACATAAACTGCTTTGCTCGGAGAAGCAATGAATTACTTAAAGATGACTGATCTACAATTAATCTAGCTGAGTTTACAATGTCAGCATATGCAAAAAAAAAATCCTTCCAGTAGAAAACAAAATGTATCTAAAACTCTTCACTACCATTAAATCACTTTTATCTATAGCTAAATATATGATATTTCAACTACATTGTATATTATACAGACTACATACACACTTGCCTGTATAACTTCATTTAGATTATATGAATAAAGTGACTCTGTATATATCCAATATTTGGTAAACTATATAAGAAATAATACTAAAATGTCTCTTTAAAATGAATGAAGTGGCTCTAAATGAATATTTCATATTTGCTTGATATGTGGTCTCAGAGTATAAAAGACACACGCGCTCACTTGTCCCACTCTATTGTCCTGAGGAAAATAGCAAATAATCCTGTGTGACAGATGAAAATTCTGGGGAAAATTGGGACAAGGGACCTGTACTGTATAAAACCATAGGTAGGGAAACTGGCCAATTAAACTGAGAAATAAACCCTCCCAGCTGCCCATCTATAGTTCTATGTGGGTCATGCTGGGATCTGCTGGAATTTCCCCCATGTGTAGACATGTCTACATGTACATGTGTGTTATACAATATTACATATGTACATGAACATGTGTACATGAATATATTAAATACGTACATCACTTCCCCTGAACTCAGGCAAAAACCAACACCAATAAAATTACCTCCAGAAACCATTTTCTCTCTTTCCACCCTTGCCAACAGAGGTAATGAACATGTGATGAGAAGAAAGTATTTACAAAAACAAATCCTTCCCAGATGGTGTAGCTCAGTGGATTGAGTGCTGGCCGGGAACCAGAGGGTCCCGGTTCAATTCCCAGTCAGGGCACATGCCTTGGTTGCGGGCCAGGTCCCCAGTGAGGGCCATGTGAGAGGCAACCATACATTGCTCTGCTCTTTCTCCCTCCCTTCTCCTCTCTCTGAAAATAAATAAATTTAAAAAATCCTGCTTCAGATCGCTTTAGCCTAGACCGCTCCAATTTCAAGTCTCAGAAACACAGTCAGCAATCCTGGTAAAATCTAGAAGAAATGCCTAAAGAAGAGTCTATCTGTCTATAATGCCCAGCGTTTCATAATCAGAAATCAAACCCTGGCTTCTAAATGTTCGAAAACCTTCCAGCACTTTTTCATCAGAATAGCACAAAATAAAGAAGTACTTTCTTCCTGCTGACCTCCTGGGACTTTTCCTGAAAGCAAACCAGTTCTAACTAGAGGAGCCTAGATAATATTTCAAACGTGTTGCCACCCCTAAAAATCTCTTTAACTTGGAGGCACCTGGGCGCTTTCAAAGCGAGCTCACCTCAGCTGGCACGTGCCAAGGACCCTGAGTCTGCACAGAACAGTGGGTCCTTTGGGGCAGTCTGCAACCATTGGAAACCAAAGCGTTCTAGTTTGAAACAGTGCTGCCGGACAATAAATAAATAAATCCGGCAGTGGGCAGGCTTCACGGGACACGTCTTCTACTCAAGGAGAAGTGACTCACTTCTGCTTCACCTGCTGTTCCCAAAGGGCTAGAGAGGGGCTGGGCTGAGCGGGAGGGGGTCAGAGAAAGGTGGAGGCAGCATGCAATTAGAACGAGAGCAATGCGACCTCCAAATTCTCTGGCCAGAGGACCTAGGGAAGGCTTCAGTGAGAGACAGAAGAAAGGGCTGACACTGGTTTCCTTCCCTGTAATGGGGAAGACGGCTGACAGAAATGAACTGGGCCTCGGGGGCCAGCGAGCTAACATGGGGGTTCCAGACGCCCAGCGGGTCTCCCTAGGATTGGTGTCCGCCAGATGATTCAGCACCCCCACATCTGAGGTTGACATCCAAGTCCCCTCCATTTTTACTCCAGCCACACCCACACAGAGGTCAGAAGCTCGCTAGGTAAGGGCTCTGCAGGATTAATTTAAAGACCAAGACAGGCCACAGATTGAACATGAACTCACCAAAGGTCTTCTGAAAACACAGGTCCACTTGCCCTGTGACCCGGGGCCCATTGCCAGGTCAACTCCCTCATGAAGGTTGGATCCTTTAAAGAACATCTTGCTTAAAGTGTCTTTGGGTTTACCCTTTTCCTTCCGATTAAAAGCAGCTTTTGTTAACTGCTCACTATAAAAGCAATGCTTTAGATAAATTAAAAACTACAGGCCTTGGCTGGGTAGCTCAGTTGGTTAGAGTACCCTCCAGGTACACCAAGGTCGCAGATCAGATCCCCAGTCAGGGCACGTACAAGAAGCAACCGATGAATGCGTAAGTGGAACAACAAATCTCTCTCTCTCCTTCTCTCTCTCTCTCCTTTCTCCCCTCCCTCTCTCTCTAAAACTCAACAAATAAAAAAACAAAAGTTAAAAATACAGATTAAAAAAGCCAGATGCTGGGCGGGGGGAGGGGAGGGAAGAGGATGCAGACAACTGTAATTGAACAACAATACAGAAATTTTTAAAAAAGCCAGATGCTCACCATTTTTAACCTCTAGATAAGGGTAATAATAAAAATAAAATGACTGCTTATACTTAATGACTAATAACTACATGCCAGACACCCTATTAAGTGTTCTACAGATATTACCTTATTGAATATCACTGCCAAACTTGTTTTTAAAAATTTTTTTTTAAAAAGGTGTGCGCCCCATTTGGTGTTTAAGACTCAACATCATGTGGAGTCACTAGGTTATATTGCTCAGCATATATTTGCTTGTTTGCCCGTTATATATTTAATGAATTTACTTAGTGATGAAGTAATTTCATCTTAAAATCCAAAGTCTTCCCATTCGAAAACATGGAATATTCCCTAATTTATTCAGAGCCTCTCTCAGTAAAGAACTATCATGTTCTCCATACAATTTCTGCTCATACTTTGTTGAGTTGATTCTTTAGTTTCGATGCCATTATGACTAGGATCCTTTTCTCCCAATTATGTTACTGTTTGTCTATTTATTCTGGATTCTCTGTAATTTTGAGAGTAATCTGTCACATTTAAGAAGACCAAAAGAGATTGTTTAATAAAAATTAAATGGGGGAGGGATGGGCGACAGACGGAGGCAGGGGTAACAGAAAATTAATTTGAATTGGTTGCCTTGCAGAGACAGAAATAAATGCCAAATATAGTAAACATCAATCAGCACCTATTAATTGACTTGGTCTGGCATTGGATTAGCACTAGAGGCTTACAAAAGAATTCTATAACCGCTGACCTTGACATGAAAGAGATTATAACACAGCTGGAAGGGTGGAAGTTCATGTAGGAAAATCTGTTAGCACCTACAGAGACAGTAAATACTAAGTCATGCTAGGTGTTAAGAAAGGAAGTTTCCAGAAGGCCATGCTGGTGGGAAAAGAACCCACCAAAATAAACAAAATCAGCAAGCTTATATTATCACTGAGTCAGGGGACAGTGGGCAGGTAAGAAGCCAATATAAACACAGAGACTTTTTTAAACATAAAACCAGCATCACCCACTAAACTCTAACACGGCAGCTCCTCAAACAGGAAGAACAATCAAAAACATCTTCCTGAAACACCTTGGAAGGAGGAAGGAGACGCAGACCTAGGAAATTGCCTCTCACCCTTGAAACGTGGTGCGAGGGTGCAGGAAAAGTCAAAACTCATGGGGCTGTCTTCTTTCTTGAGTCAATTTATTCCATTGCTTTGGACACAAACCTCCTTTCTCTGATTCAGAATTCAGTGCAGTTTTACTTTTCCTAAGGAGTGAAAATTGCATCGTGGAAGAAAACAACTTGTAAAGCTACCTATTTTGCTCCCTGCACTAAATTCCTATTCACTCACTTCCCTCAACACGTCGCGAGATCTAAACTGAAGCCGAGGAGAGCCCTGGCAGGAACCAGGGGGGAAGGCTGAGTGAAGCCCTCCTCGTCCACGGGGGGGAAGCCAGCGCCCTAGCCACGTGGGGCTGCAGGCCGCACTCTCATTTCCCGTTTTGATCTGGAAAGAGGGCTACAGGGGAGGTCAGAGGGCAGGAGTCGCTGCTGAGCGTACGGCCCTGGGAACAGAAGGCTGGGGTCCCGCAGCTCCACTGCTCACTAGAGACCTTTTTTCCCCAGAGCTTTTCCCGTGTTTGCTGTTTCTTTTCTTTTCACTGGGCTGGCACTGCTTCATAAAGGCACATGGTTTCAGGTATCTAATTCTACAGTACCTCAACTGTACATCAAGCTGTGTGACCGTGAGTGAATGAAGCGGAGGCTTGGTTTCCTCCTCAATAAAATGGGGAGAAAAAATTTTGTTGCTAGTTAACAGAAGAGCTGTACTGGCACCCAGCTCTCCGTTCCCGAACCTGTGTGGACATGCCTCAGTTCCGCTCTGACTACTCTGAGCCTCGGAGTCGCTGTGAGGGTTCTTTATAGAGCGCAGTATGAGGGTCCAGGCTCACTGAGAATCAATCACGTGTGCAGAGCACCTAGCATAGGGCCCAGCCTGACGCAAGAGTGCAAGATGAGCGCCGAGTATGGTGACCTGGGCGAGTCCCCATTCGCTTCCACCCCCGCTCCGGATGATCCTCCTGCCCTCTCTGCCCTGTTGGAGACCTGAGACTTCCTGCTAAAGATGCATCACCAGAGCCCCCGCACTGGCAGCCCTCTGGTCGGGTCAGATCAACGGGAGCCTCTAACGACAAGTCAAAGGTCAGGAGGAGAGAGTCCATCCAGCCCACTCTTTTCTTTCTCTGAGTTCTGTTTCCTGGCAATGACTGTGTCCCTCGGTGACTCTCGCTCCTGTCAGGACACCCATCATCCACAGCTCCTGTTCTCACTGGTTTCCTATAAGGCGCATCCCGCCCCCTCGTGCCGTCAGAGCTAAGGGTGGTGATGACTTGGCCAGTGCTTGACAAGGGACTCGCTGGCCAATGGTGACTGAAACTAGAGAAGCAGTTAGGACCCACCGTTATTAAGTAACCGTTCTCAGGCGGGACAGGGGCATCGTTCAAATGTACTTGGCGGTTACCGAAAAACGCATCTGGGGATTTACTGTGGCAATATTGAAAACGTTCTCCATCTCAGCCCAGAAGCCCCAGCCCAGGTGACAGCTTGGTCCAAACCCAACCCCGCACATCACACCAGCTACGACCCAGCTTGCTTTCTGAGCCACGCTGACCTGCCTTTGTCCTCAGAAAAAAGGAAGACCAAGACTTTTCATCAAATCTTGGAGCAAATTCCCCACATCAGCCAGCACCGTCTTTCTCAGTCTTCCTAAAAACGGCGTATCACAAACTCAAACTCTGCAAACCACCGTTGTCGAAATGCCACAGAACATTTCCCAAACCAGCGTGTTTACCCACGTTCAGCCAGCACCTGACAGGAGCCGCTCTACCAGGTCTCAGTTTTCCCCGAGCAATTTCATGTGCCATGCCAGCCAGGCCACGGGGCACAAATCAACATGTAATTACTCAGTTAAAGAGTCACTACAGGGGCATTCATTCGTGCCCTCCAAGCTCAAGGGATGTTGGATACAATTTCCGAGAGAGACGCACTGTATGTTTTCAAAGACCCAAATTTGTTTGCTTCAGTGTTTCCTTTCTGCTGTTTCTGTCGATCTTTTTATAGCTTTTGTCTCGGGGCACAGGTCTGCCGAGGGACACACAGGCGCTTTAGAGGAAACGTTCGAAGGAACACGCCACCGTGGTTCACAGGACTGTAATCAGTTTTGATGACTTGAAGCAATTTCATCTGTGGCTCCACATTATTAGTGAATCTTTGCAAATTTCCCACTTTGCAACAAAGCACGGAAACAGTGGTCTTAATTGCTGGGCATCAACCAGCTTCAAGCTGGCAAGGCTGGCACAGAGCAAGGGCTCCGGGAACCTGGCGACTTGCCACTTCCAATAATTATATTCTGCCCATCTTAGTCCTCAGCTGCAATGTCAGCTGCATACGGCACTTCTACCCACTCCCCGCCCTGGACACCACACCACGCAGCTGCACGGCCGCTGGGTTTTGCCCTACATGCTAGGGCATTCCACATGGATTAAGTGGTGGCTTACAAAGTGTGTCCTGTTAAAGACAAGGGCCGTACGGATATTTTGGAGTCAAATGGGTCCAGGAGGAAAGAGGCAGCCTCAGCCACAATCCCTCATCACCTGGGCCTCCTCGCACACACACGCTTTTCATCCAGAACTAGTCACCCTTTTTGTCACGATGTCTCTGTACTTACAGCCAGCCTTTCAGTTGTCAACTCCTATTTTGCTCTCGGGCCACTGCCTAGCACAAAGTAGGCAAAAATCAACACCTGATAAATGGGTAGGTAAATAGGCAAAAGGATGAATGAATGAATGAGTCCACCTGCATGTCCCAAAACATAGCTCTCCCTCAACACTCCACACCAAAGGTTCTGAGCATCCTCTACCCATCAGAGTGGACCTGGTTTGCGGCCACTCAGCAAACTCAGCCTGCGCTCCACCTGGCATCCGTGCTGCCTCGACCGGAGCAACGAGCTTGGCCCTTCTCCAGTTGCTGTGCCAGTTTTCTATTGAGTCACCCAAAAAGGCACATACCATGGGACTCTCCCCTGTCCTCACAGAGCTCCCCACCATGCCAGACCCACTGCAATCAGCCTACAAGAGGGACTATACCTGGCATACAGTAATTGCTCAATAAATGTGCTCTATTGTCAGTATGAACAATTTAATAAATGCCACACCCTCACCTAAGTGCTACATTAGTGACTTAAAATGCTCCTGTCAACTTTCACCCATATCTTTTCCACAGAAGTCACTGACATTTTGGAAAGGGCAGACAATAAATTTAAGCCACGGTATCACACCAAACCTCAGGGAGAAAACGGCAGATGTGACGTGGCAATGCCAACAAAATCAGGCAATTGTTTCCCTTTGGAAGGAACGCATAGGGCGTGGCGTTCAGTCTGCCCCTTCCTTTCTAAAGCTACTCGGTCCCACAGGGGTGACACCCCTCAGCAAAATCACAGCACTATTTAACAGCACAGTACTGGCCACGCATTCCAGCTCCCTGGACTGGGAAAGAGGGTGGCAGAGGAAGGGCAGATGATGAGCAAGACCAAAGTGAAGTTTGGTTGAATCACCTCATGGCAAGAGGGGGAAAAGAGAAAGTACTGGAACTTTAAAACCAATGTTCCCTCCTATTAGTTCCCCCGCTGATCAACCCTTCACTCTTCAGTGTGAGGTGGCCGGTAGTTCAGAGTTTGCCAAAGTGAACATGATACCTCTCTGTCACGGCTCAGTTGGGTCCCCCAAAATTCATAGGCTGAAGTCCCAATCCCTAGGATCTCAGAACGTGACTGTATTTGAAGATAAGGTCTTTAAAGAGGTGATCAAGCTAAAATGAGGCAGGCAGGGTGGGCCATCCTGTCTGACTGGTGCCCACGTAGGAAGAGATTAGTCCCAGAGAGAGACCAGGGCGCCACACACTGAGGTGTGACAAGGAGACGCAGCAGCAAGAGGGTGGCCATCTACAAGGCAAGGGGAGAGGCCTCCAAGGATACCAAGGCTGCTGACACCTTGATCTTGAACTTCCAACCTCAAGAGCTGTAAGACAATGATTTTCTGCTGTGTCAGCCACCCGGTCTGTGTGGTATTTTGTTATGACGGCCTGGCCTGACTAATCCGCCCTCAGACCCTCCACTTTGAAAGGTTTCACTTCTATGGAACTACAGAGACGAAGAAGGGGACACTCCAAATAAACCCACTTGCCCAAGGCCCAGGTTGCGACCAACGTCCTAGCTCCAGCTCCGGCCCTGCCGCCCCTCCCACAGGCAGGGTGACTGAACAAAATTCCTTTCCTTTCCCTGGGTCTAGGTTTCATCCTCCGTCACACTGGGTGGGGGTGGGGGAGGCTGTAGAGGCAGTGCCAGCCTTTGCTACCTCGCAGACCTGCTTCGGGGACAGAAAGAAATACGATGTCAAGACAGTTCTACAGTACAAACACGTCGGGTATCAGCGTGGTTCTTATCGCTGTTGCCATGCACAGGAGAAGCCCACCTGTGATCCTGAGGTCTCAGTCCCAGGGTGTTTGGGAAAAGCAAGGGGTTGCCTAGTTTCAGACAAGATGGCATAGACTCCGGTGCCTTCTCCCCCCTGCTAACTAAGACTGGAAACCCCATCAGTAACACAACAGACCATCAGAAAAGGACTCCAAGAAGTGGGAAGACAAAGGCAACTGGCTAGAACCTCAAAACGTAAGGAACAGAACCACGGCCGTTATCTCCAGAACCCAGGCCCAGGGCAACAAATGGCCCAGGCAGCCACTCTCCTTGCATGCAGGCAGCCTCAGCAAAGGCCAAGCAGGAGCCAGCCAGCCTGTGCAGCCTGGGGCCGTACTCGGACCCCACCGGTCCCGCCTCTCCCACCCCACAGTGTGGCAGAGCAGGGAAGCACCTTCTGCCCTCAGGGGCAGCACAAGCAAGGACTGAAGGAGATCTCTGCAAGTACCGGGCAGCCCGAACTCAAGAAAAAGTTTCTGCTCCTGCAGGGCCGGCATTCCCCATCCCCTACCAGGTGGTTTCCCAGGTGGGCCCCAGGAAGTGCCTCCCGCCTCCTCAGGTGGCAGCGGCAGGAATTGATAGAAGCCCAGCAGCATCAGGCTGACAAGGCTAACCAGAAGAGCGTAGCAAAGGCTCTGAGAACTTAATTACTGAGACTACAGACCCCAAAAATAGGCTAGAACCTGTGTGCTAAGTCTAAGCGGGACCGCTGCCTGCTAAAACAGATGAGGTAGGATCCAGAGTCTCCTACCTTACTATTCGAGGGTCCAGGACACCACTTTAACCTCACAGATCATCCCAAGAAGCAGGAAAATCACAACTTGAATGAGAAGAGACAATCAGCAGAGGCCAGCGCTATGATGAATCCAATGTTAGAATTCTCTGACAAGGATTTAAAGTAGCCGTTGTAGAAATGTGTTCTTTTGTTTTTTCAATTTTAATATAGGAATTACAGCCTTTGAACAAATGAAACATAGGAAATCTCAGAAAATAAAAGATATGCAAAAGAACAAAATGGAAATTGCAGAACTTAAAATTGCAATGACTGCAATTAAAAACCCACTGGAAGGGCTCATTAGCAGAATGAAAAAGAGGGATAAAATAAGTGACCTTGAAGACACAACCATAGGAAGAGATGCCTGTGAGACAAGAACCGAAGCTCCAGCAGTCAGTCATGTCAGGGGATTCCGGGTGGAGAACAGGCAGGGGCTGAACACGTATTCAAAGAAGTAATTACCGAAAACATCCCAGATTGGGTGAGTGAATGACAAACTTACAGGTTCAAGAAGCCGAGAGAACCCCAAAGAGGAAAAACGTAAATAAATCCACACTAAGACACATCATAATGAAGCTTCTGAAAACTAATGACAAACACAGTCATAGAGTTACTATAAGTCGAGGTTTGATGCTATTGTGCACTGGGAAGGCTTTGCACACTAAAAATGCAAATAGATTTCTGCCGAATGGGTATGTAAATATAGATAGCTACAGACATAAATATAATGCAATAATATACTGTTTACAATGTTCGGGGACTTATGAGCACTGCGACAAATATTGACTCATTCGATTCTCAAAACCATCTTCTTAGGTAAGTATTAATCATGATCATCACTCACTTGCCCAGGGCCACACAGCCAGTGAGTGGCACAGCCCAGGATTCAAACTCAGGCAGTCTGGCTCTCGAGTTTGGACTCGTAACCACTGTGTACGTGAGCATATTATAATCAATAGCCAAATCGGACAAGGTCGTTGTGAATTAGGCAATGAGACAGTGGAATAACATAGGACAGGTTTTCTTTAAAAGATAGTAGGGTTGGAAATGATGGCGTATACAGGCCCAAATATTAATGACCTTCATCATTCAGAACTGATCCTAAACTGAAGCCATACTGGGTGAGAACAATCTGCTTTTCCACCGGAATCATCTAGTAAAAGACGTCTGGGATTCGTCTGTTTAAAGTTGCAATTAAGCAGTAGCCTTCTTGGCTTGATGCTTTCATTAAACATCAAAGCTCGTGTCTTCTCCCACGTACCCTCGTCCTAAACGGCCTCTATTAAGATAGATGTACTCTCAAATATGAAAAGCAGATCTCTTCGCTGTTCTGTTCATTAAAAGGGGAATACAAAAGCAAACAAGGGGAAAGACATCTGACAGCTAGACAATACAAGCACAGCGAACAATGAAGATCTTTTGTCAAATCGGAGAACAGCCCAGGTCTCAGGGTTAAACTTTCTTTTTTAGTGTTGCCCAGCCACTATTGTCTTTTTGTTCTAATATGTAACAACTTCCAGAAATGTGGTTTCCTGTCAACTGAAAGGAAAGTGAAGTGTTTTGTCACAAGAAAGTACACTAATGCTCACTGTGGATGACAGCTCTGTCTATAAGTGACATTTACTCTGAGACTGGAGGAAGCCACTTGGGACGCACGAGGACATAAGAAGGACTCAATAAATATAAGCCTGATGGATTTGAGGGAGGAAAGGAGGGAGGGAGACCCGGACTCTGGGCTTATCTCCCTCCAATCACCCCGTCGCTCCCAGAGTCCTTGAATAAAATGTAAAAGTAATGCCTTGGAAAATCTGCGGAGTGGGAATTAACTGCAAAAGGAAAGATCTCCCTGGGGTGATAGTCGCACAACTCTGTATATTTACTAAAACTTACTGAATTGTACACTTAGGCAAGTTTTATGATATGGAAATTACACCTCGATAAAGCTGTTTTTAAAAAATCTCCCCCTTGCATCATAAAGCCCAAGTTCAGGAAAGCATGTTGATCCTTGGTGATAGGGCTCCGGCTTAACTCACACCTTATCTTGCTTATCGCCCGTGTTCCCCGACCCTCCAGCCCACCACTCCACCTGCCCTCTGTTTACTGAACCGTGTGCAGTTTCCAGAAACTCAGAGGCAGTTTTACACCCCGTGGGTCTGCTCCTTTACCCTCCACCTTTGGGTGTCCCTGCCTGCAGCTGCCTGACAAGCACTCGTGGGGGCAGAGGACACAGCTCAACCCGCTCCCTGTTCTAGGAGCTTTTACCACCCCCTGGGAAGAACTGGCCATTTCTTCTTGTGTACCCTCCAGGGGTTCGCTGTCCACATTTTTTCCTTAAAGATGACACGAACATCTGCCCTGGCCAGGTTGCTCGGTTGGTTGGAGCATCATCCTGTAAACCAAAAGGCCACAGGTTCAATTCCCAGTCAGGGCACATACCTAGGTTACGGGTTCCAGGGCACATAAGGGAGGCAACCGATCACTGTTTCTCCCTCATATTGATGTCTCTCTCTCTCTCTCTCTCTTCCCTCCTCCCTAGCTAAAATCAATAAAGATACCCTCAGATGAGAATTTAAAAAAAAAGATGACAAGGACATCTGCAATGCCACCAAAATGCCCATGTAGTACCAATCCTTTCCTCCTATAAAAATAATGTGCAAGATGTATTGAAGGTGATCGCTGTGGAAGGAAACCTCCCAAAACAAAGGGTCTATTCTGCCTGCAGCACACAAGGCAAAGAACTAGGTTAAGAGCAACAAAAAGAGTGGGTTTAAAAAAGAAAAGCAGTCACATATAGTAGAACAACATAAGTTTTGGTGTCAGAGACCAAAACTTAAACCCTCAGTTTAACCCGAAAAAAAGCTTCACAGCTGAGATTGATTCGGTCTCATGTCCCAGAGCATCTCCATCTGCCGATAAAACCATGGATCAGGTGATGTTCGTAGTCAGGCCATAAGCCATCAAGAAAATACTGAATGCTTACGACACTGTATAAGAAGGTGGGGAAATATATATATATATATATATATATATATATATATATATATATATATATATAGAGAGAGAGAGAGAGAGAGAGAGAGAGAGAGAGAGAGAGACAGAGAGAGAGAGAGAGAGTATAGACAGGTTTTCTTCAAAGGAAAAGTGAACATTTTAGCAGACAATGAATTAACATGCAATCTGGGGAACTGAATAATATGTAATTGCATGCTCCCATAGCAGAAGAATTCTTATGGAGGGTCTCTGTTTGCAGTCCAGTATAGGGAGGAGAAATTTATTCACTCAACAACCATCCAAGCATTTGTTGAACAAATGACGAACAAAAAGATGTAAGAACCAGTCGAGAAGGTGGCCAGTCCCCTGTGATCTGTAGGTGAAATGCATGTCACAAAGGAGCCTGAAAGGATCATTGTTGGCCCTTAATTTCAGAATGGTAACAAAGATTCAGGATCAGTGATGATAAACTCATAATAAGTATGTGAAAGAATGAGGAGTTCCAAGGTGATCGAAGATGAACGCCTAGCAGACACAGAGTTTCCATTAAATGTCTGTTATTAGTTAAATCATCCTTGACTAGAGCCTTTCACCTAGTCATATCCAACCTATCAGCAAGCATGAAAGGTCTACCTCCAAAATGCATGTTGAATCTGTGCACTGCCCCCATCACCAAACTGGCCCATGCCATTCCGGTCC
>PVJI01006655.1:0-84580 GCA_004026765.1 Micronycteris hirsuta | reverse complement strand
CACAAGAAATCCCTGCCCCTGGAATCCCTGGTGGGAGCTGAGATCATCTGTCTGTCTGTCCTCGGCTTTCTTTCTCAGGCCAGGCCTCTCGTTAGCAGTTAGGCACACCCCCTCCCTGGGGACCCTGGCTCTCTAGAGGGGCCAGGAATGTCTGTGCTCTTAGGGAGGGACCTCAGTGTCCCCTGGGAGCCAGGCCAGGCGTGGCCGGTGCGGGTGGTGGCGAGGGGCGAGGAGCCCCTGAGCAAGCCCCCAGGCCTGCACGTCCAGGGCGGCTCGGTGTCTGCACTCAGCACCTGCGGGCATTGTCACTGTGACTATTTCCGGGAACTGGAGAGCTTGGTGTTGGACTCGAGGGGCTGTATCCTGCGGGAGCGGCCTGTTCGCTAGATTGGAGAGGGTAGGGGCCTAGGCTGTTTCAGCCCCAGCGGTTCCCCCCTTCCCAGACAGAGGAGGGGCCCTGGGATCTCTGCAGGTCTCAGTCTGGTGGAGGGGGCTGTCTGGCATAGTGAGCCCCCAACCCTGTCCTACAGCCGTTTAGTTGGGGTGGAGGCTGAGGGAGTGTGCACAGGGCCACGGGAACCCCAACACGCCATGCCTCCGCCTTGCTGCGCTGTGGCCGCAGCTGCTGGGCTGGCCCAGCTTTCCTGCACCAAGCACAGCCCATCCTGTGCCTTTCAGAGCCAAGTTGGCAAGGACCTCAGAGCTGTGGCTGGAAGGCTCTGTCTTGTCTCCACACCCACCAGGTCCCCGGTGGGCAGACCACGAGGCGGCCCTGCGGGGGTCCCTGTGGGGAGGCTTGGATGCAGGGTTCGGAGGCCCATACAGTCGGCGCTGCGCCCCCTCTGGCCAGGGAGAGACTCGGCGGGGAGCCAGGGGCTGGGAGCCAGGGAGGTCCGGGCCTTCACCTCACTGATGTCCGGGGCAGGGGCTCTGTCACCCAGATTTCAGCAGTGAAGGCGCTAGAACACAAGCCTCCCAGCACGGTCTGATTTGTCCCTGTTATTTCCCTTCTTCGATCCAAGAGGCACACAAACCAATGGCAAAGCCTGCCCGTTGGTGTGTCTTCCTCGGAGAGACAAGCGCCGGCTCCGCGGACGGAAAGGTTTTCCGGAGCATCCCAGCGCTTGCGTTAGCGCTGATTGGCAATTAGCAAATGTCACAACCTTCCTCGCAGCGCCAGGCTGTTTCAGATTCCTGCCAGGCTCCGCGTCTTCTTCTAAAACCTCTTTCCGGGGGACTCAGGGGAAATTAACATCGCGCCAGGAGAGAAGCTGTCTCCGAGCCTGAGCAGGTCGCGTCCTCCCGGGAGGGGCTGCAGCCGCCGCAGGACTGCCGTGCGCTCGCACCGGCAGCGGAAGATTAATTGGCGTGGAGCGAATTATGGAAATGCGCGAGGCTGTTCCCACCTCCGATGCCTCCGCCACCGGACCCCTGGTCACAACGCTGCCCAGGCCAGGCCCACGGCAGGGCTCCCGTGTCCTCTCCGAGAGGGCCTCCCAGGCTCCGGACGTGAAGCCCAAATTGAAGCGTGTTTAGCACTGGGGAGGGCGGTGAGACCATAGTGCGAACCCGGCACTGCCTCTGCTCGCTGGCATTTATTGTGCACTTGCTGTATACCACGTGCTGGGCTGAGCCCTCGGCCCGAATTAAATTTCATTTAATCCTTCTGACAACCCTGTTGGTTTGGGTCCCACCTGGTGGGTGAGGACATGTGCACAGAGATGTCACCAGCTGGCGGGGGACAGAGCAGGCGTCACCAGGCAGCCGTCTCCCCTCTCTGCCGGGTGTGTGTGAACAGGCAGGCAGGCAGATGCCTCCGGGCCCATCCCTCAGGCTCCTGGGCTGTCTGTCCACTGAACGGTTATGAGCTCTGGTTCCTGCAGGCTGGGGGCTGGGGACAGGCCTGGGGAACAGCCGCTGCCCCGGAGCTCAGGGGGCCACAGGGGCAGTGGCTGCCCGGAGGAGGTGAGGGGCCCTGCAGGGTGTCTTGGGGCGCTGCCCAGATTTCCTGTGGTCAGAAGGTCTGCACCCCACCGCCTGCCTTTCTCCTGAGCTCCCAGGAGGTCTGCAGGGAGCAAGGGAATCCCGGTGCTAATGCCCAGCTAATCTCTACCCAGCTCAGTGGGGACCCCCAGGTAGGCGTGGCCTCAGGCCTTGTTTGGGGTGGGCAGAGGCCCTGCGTGGTGCTAGGAAGTCCCGGTTTAGGACGGCAGCCCCACACCCAGGGGAGCATCCGTGTCATCAATCACCCGTCTCCCGGAGCAGGCAAGTGAAGTGCAGGGAGGGAGGAGGCTTCCTAAAATCCTCAGGTGGCCCCAGGCCCTTGGGGAGCCGGCGTGGGGCAGCGGGGAGGGCAGGGATGCAGCTCCAGCCCAGAGCACCCGACCACTCCAGGGTAGCCAGACGCCTGCCCCAGGGTCCCGTCCAGCCCCAGGGACAGCCCGCTCTGGAGGGGCTCCGGGAAAAACCATCCCCCAAGGGAAAAGAAGGCCGCTGGCCTCCGGCCCGGCCCGGCTGCCACCACACGATGGCGCTCTTTCGCGGGGTTTGTGGTCTTTGTTTCTTTCATTGGCCACACAAGCGTCTCCAGGTTCCAGGAGGTTAAGTGTGAGAGTGCGAGTGTGTTTGCGCCTGTGCGTGGCGGTGCGCACACACACGTGTGTGGCCCTGTCTCTGTGTGTCTGCCTGTGCTTATGTGGGCAGATGTACATGTGCGCACATTCTTATGCTTCGTACATTTGTCACACGTGTGTCAGTGCACATGTGTGCAGTGTGTTGTGGGTATGAATGGGTGCCTGCATGTGCATGCATACACATGTGTTTGTGTGTGTGGTGATGTTCCTGTCTTGCACGCACATGTGTGCAAGTGTGTAGGCGTGCATGTTTGTATGCGTGGTGCACACTCGATCCCACTGGCCTGTGCCCAATGTGTGCACAGCTGCGTGTCTGTTTGTGTACTTGTGTGTGTGTCTGCACGCCTGTGCTGGAAGCAGTGAGGCCCGTCTGCTTCCCTTCGCTATCCTTCCCAGGCCCCTCTTGGGACGGTTTCGTCCTCCTGAGACCAGGGCAGGGGCGGGGGCAGGGGAGCAGAGTGGTGGGGGGGCCCCCTGGAGGCCAGGGCGGGCTGGGGGCCTCCCCGGGTCCCCGCCGCCCAGTGCTGCCCTCGTCGCCATGTGGGCTCCGTGTAGCGGCGTCTTCCCTGCTACACTCTGAGCTCATTGGGCGCAGATCCAGATGGTGTCCGACAGGCTCCCAGATGAGGCCATGGGACCCAGCCTCAGGGAAGCCCCACGACCTTGAGACCAGCTGGCACTGACGACTGAGTGGTACTTCCTCTCTGCCAGGCCCACTCTCAATAGTCTCTGAGGTTCCTTCTTCTCCCGACGGCCCCCTGAGGATGGGAAACTGAGGCCCAGAGAGGTTAGGTGACTCACCCCAAAGCACCAGCTCAGTGAGGAGTGAGCATCCCACCCAGGCATACGGGGTTAAGTGGACAAACGATTCCACTGGCCGGAACATATTTTTGATCAGGAAATGCTTCATCAGCATCTTGTTGTCCTTCTCAGGTGCTCCTTCCTCCAGGAAGCCTTCCTGACTCTGGCAGATTGAGTCTGGCTTCCCTTGCATTCCTGCAGCCTGCGGGTTCCCCCCGGTGGTCCTGGGGCACATGATTTGCCTACCAGCCTGAGAGCAGGAAACCAGGGGCTTGGGGAGGGGCTGACCCCTCTGAGAATCTGTCGAAAAGAACTTTGGAAAATTCAGGCACCCCAGAACTTGCCTTGGTGTTAGGGGTCACTGAATACAGTCTCTGGGCCCTGTTGGCCATCAGTGTGTGTAGGGGGGGGTGAGAGGAAAGGAGAGTAAGAGCCAGGAAATGAGGGAGGGGCAGCCGGCCAAGTCAGGGGTGGGGAGAGTTTCACCCTGTGCTTCGTGAAGACAGAGCGGGCGGAGAGAGAATGTCCTCCCCCAGAGAACTCAAATACAGAAAGCCTTCCAGGGTCCCTCTCCAGAGACAGCCCCGCACCCAGCCTTGCGTGCGGCACACCCGCCCTCCACGGGCCTCATGCGGGCATCACCCCACTTTCTGAAGGCCACCGTCCCCCGAGAGATGCCCAACCCCATGCATGCCGGTGGGTCTGCAGGTCTGAGCTCCTCTTGGACGGACACACCTGGGACTGAGCAGGCAGCGGGCGACTGATACGTGCCTGTTGATCGAATGCAACTGGGGTCTGCAAAAACGTCTCAAAGCCCAGAACATTCTGTGTGCACGCCTTCTCCGGGCCTCGCCTGGGAAGCGGACCAGGCTGTGGGGGGAACCCTGCCAGAAAGGGAGGCACCAGCGCCGAGGTTCCCGGATCGTCGGCAGTGGGGAACTCTGCAAACCCCGTCTGGGGGCCACTCCGGCCCTCGGAATGTCCCAGTGGGTATAAATTAATGGTGTGGGGGCCCCGAGTGCCGTGTCTGGACGCACGGAAAGAGGCAAGCTAAACCGAGAGGCATTCTGACCCCGGACTCAGAGGCATTAATTACTCAAATGAATAAGTATTGAATCAAAGACCTGGCTTCAAAAATTAAACTCAGATTAGCCCCTTGCTCTGCTTCCTGTAAAATCAAAAACATTTGGTTGAAGAACGGACACTCGGAAGGGGGGTGATGAGAAGGAAGCCCTGGTGGCTGGCCTCGTCCCCTGAGGCTGGGCCGTGGGTGCCTTCCTGGGAGGGGCTGCTGGTCCCCGCGCCCCCGCCACCCACCCCCGGGGCCCTGAATGTAAACCGGACTTTGGAGGAGTAGGTTCACTGCAGTGGCCTCTCACCCTGTGCTCTGGAATTAGCCAAACCTGAGGGTGGAAGTTTCTGGAATACCAGGGCAGAAGGAGGCAGCTAGGCTTCCGGGTCTAACGTGGTGCCTTAGTGGATTATCTAGTGTGCGACCTCTGCCTTGGTGTCCCTAGGGGGCACGTGCCATCTGAGCTGGCCCTGTGGTGACTAGGGCCAATGGGAACAGTGTTTCTGGGCCACGGTGGAGCCCTTGGAGAGCATGCCCCTGCCCATGACGGCCGCGAACCTGCCCTGGGCTGGCACCCAGTGGGGGGCGAGGCACCCACGGGGCCACGGGGTGGGCCATGGGGTGGGCCACGGTGACCTGCCCAGACTTCTCAGACATCTCTGAGGAAAACCTGGGCATGCAGGAGCCCTGTCCTGAGATCTGGCCAGAGGAGCCGGCCATCTGGGGGCTACAGGGGACACGTGGCTCCGCAGGTGGCCTGAGAGGCCGAGGGTGAGGGGCGGTGGGTGGGCCCCTGGCGTCCTGGATTTGGAAAGCTCACGGCTGCTGTGGGGAGTCAAGGGGCTTCCAGTGGGAGGCTAAGGTGAGTAAGGACAGGCCTGGATGGAGCAGGGGACGATTGCAGGCCCCTCTTTCCGCGGGGTCCGTGGGGTTGATGGAGAAGGTACAATGTCTAGTGGGAAGAGGGTGGGGAACGACTCAGCCCTCCCACCTTGGAGGCCTCGGCTTCCCCATCTGTGAAATGGGCGAGGACTGGCCCTGCCCACCAACCTCACTGGCATCCCAGGTGCCTAGGGAAGGGCTGGGTTGGCCCACTTCCCCCGAACAGACTGAGCCAGGCCGCCTGTGACCTCAGCGCCCGGCGTCTCCTGAGACCCTGGAAAAGACCTCAAGGTGCAACAGCTTCAGGTTATTTTTTTAAACAAACATTTTAGTACCTTTGAGAACGCCTGTCCCTGCTCCTTTGAAGGCTCCCCTCCCCAAAAAGGCAGACTGTAACCCCTGTTCCCTGTGAGGGGTCAGGCCTGGCTGCCAAGCCCCCTGCCTTTGGAGAAGCCCTGGGGCTGGGCAGGGTGGCAGCTGTCCTGGGCAGGGTAGGGGGCTGGGGGGCAAGGGGCTCATTGAGGGGACTCTTCCCACCTCTTGTTGGGCCTGGGTCTCCACAGGACTCCATGCCTGGTGACTAGGGCCATTCCAATGCCTCCCCCAAGAGAAATGCCATTTGGTGCATCAAAGCCATTTTGTCCCTGGCCGGGCCCAGTTCGCACCTGGCTGCAGGGCATGGAACAGCTGGGGGAGGCACCGAAATGGGTTTATGAGGGGCAGGGTGGCCTCGCAGCCTTCAGCCGGGGTCCTGGGCCCTGGAGGCCGCAGAGCTGGCACCTTTTGGAGCCCGTGTTGGGGCCTGCCCCACTCTGCAGGTCCCCACCCCCGCCCCACACCGGCAGCCAGCTCTCAGGACGCACCCAGGGTGGCAGGCCTGGGAAGTGGCCGCCATGTGGGGACGGCAGGCACCACCCCTGCTGGGCGGGGGGCCCTGCCCCCAGCAGGTCTCCCAGGAGGCAGCCAGAGCGGTCTTGCAAAGATTACAACACCCCCAGCTTGAAGCCTTCCGGAACCTTCCATCAGGCTCAGAGTCCTGGCTGCTCCTGCTGCTTCTGGCCTCTTCCTCATCCCCCACCCCATCCAGCGCCCAGAGCCGTGCTCTGCTGCCACCGGTGTCAAGCCTAGAACACCCTCCCCGGCTCAGCTGTCACCTCCCCCGGTAGGTCTTCCCGTCCCTCCCTACCCGGCCAGCCCCCACTAAGTCTCTCACAGCCCAGACTGCGTGGCTATCTTCCCAGCTGAACTCCGGGCTCCCTGGGGCAGACACCCCGCTCACTGCTGTGTCCCCAGCCCCACAGCAAGCCTCGGGGCACGGCAGGCCCCCCGGAAGTGTCTGGGGGAGGGAGGGTGGTGGAGGGTGTTCGCAGGTGTCTGCATGAGCGCGTGTGGGTGGCCTGCCGTGCTCTGGCAGGCCGAGGGGACCGAGACAGGGACCCTTCCGCAGAGGACCCCGCCTCTCACCAGGGCGGAGCTCCGGGTTCCAGCTCGAGGACCTCCTCCAGGCCGCCCTCCACCACCAGCCCAGCCAGTGGGACGAGGGCCGGGGCTCGGCAGCTCACACAGTCGGTCCTGGCCCTGGGCCTGGCCCGGTCGGACACAGGCAGGCGGGATGTGAGCGGCCCACGGCCCTGGGCCACTGCTGGTCCCCCTCCAGTTGTAGATCCGCCTGGTCTCGGGCCTGGCCCCTTCCATTCGGTAGCATGTTTCTAGGTCCGCCCATGCCGTAGCTCTGTTCCTTTTTCATGGCTGAGTAATATTCCGTCAGATGGATGGCCCACATTCTGCTCGTACTTCCTTAGCTCAGGGCTGTCTCCACTGGGGGCTCTGTTGGGTAGCGCTGTGAGCGACCGTGTGCATGTTTTCTGGGGATCTGTGTCCCCACTCCTCGGAATGGAGGTACGGAGCCATGGAGTCCCTCCTGACTTTACCATTTGGGGGCTTTCAGGCTTTCCAAAGCAGCGGCTCCGAGTTCCTCACATCCTCACCAACCCCTGTTATCAGCCGCCTTCTTGATTCTGGCCGTCAGAGTGGCCATGAGCCGGCCAGGCCCTCACCCTGGTGTAGGTCACAGAGGTCACAGCACCTGGCAGGGTCCCTTGATGGGGCAGAGTGTTTCTCTCTATCATGACATGGGCCCCCCACCCCTGGCATCACCTCGGTTTTCACTGCGAGCTGCCCCTCCGGGGCCAGTCTCAGAAGCCTTCAGTTTCCAAACGGGAGCGAGAACCTGAGCACTGAGTGACTGAGCACCCAGAGATGTTCTAGAATTGAGAGATTACGGACAGACAGGGAGGTGCTGGCTGGGACTCCCCGGGGCCCTGCATTGTGGAGGGGCAGGCAAACGGACGCCTGAGACCAGTTCCCACGAGGAAGGCACCCCAGAGCCGATAGGGCGTGCCAGGCAGAGGCCGTCTGGGGCCCGGACCGCCTGGGCCGCGGTGCTGGGGACTGGCCTGCTTGGTGCTGTACGGCCTAGCTGGCGTCCCCGGAGAGACCTAGCAATGTCCGCAGTGCAGGCGGGGGCCCAGGGCGTGGGCTTTGAGACCAAATGGCCCTTTCAGTGGCGGTCAGGCCTGCGAGCCGCGGACCGTGCACTCCTGGCCTCGGAGCTTCGAGCTGTGCGTCCGAGCGAGGGGGCAGGTGGGTGGACTTGCAATCAGGCTGGGATTGCCGCCGCTGCCCCAGGACACGAGCCCGAGGGGCCTCGGGCCGACCCAGACATCAATTCCAGTTTGAGCCGGTTTAATAAATAGCTAAATAAAGCAACTGAGAACGCTTCACAATTAGCCCGGATTCCTCGCTAAGTGGTAGGTGGTTTCCCGTTTTCTTAAAATAAGTTCTTTCCATTCTTTCTGTGGCCAGGCAGGAGCCCCGAGCCGGATGAAAGCCCCTCCTGGCTGCTGGGACACAGCTGCTGGCCGGCCAGCCGGATGGACAGACGGACAGAAGAAAGTTCCCTGCGGTCGGAGCAGAAGACCGAGACCAGCTCAGCGAGCCCTTCGGAGCTGAGTACCTGCCCGACGGTGCGGAGCCCCTCACCCCCTCCGGCACCCAAAGGGTGCCTGCCCCTGCCAACCTGGGACTGCTCCCCATGCCAGGGGGCCCCCCGGAGCCAGCCCCCCTCCCCTCCAGAGTCTCCCCCATAAATCCCACTGGCAGCGTGAACCCAGGGCAGCCACTCACTGCTTGCCGGCAGCCCGGAGACCCTGGGACCGGGCGTGGGCCGGGCTCACAGGAGACCGGACGGAAACACTCGTGTGGCACTTGGTACGCGGAGGCCTGAGCCAGCTCCCACCCCCAGCACCCACTGTCCCAGCCCCCCAGGGGTTCTTGGGCTCAGAATTGTGCTGGGAGGGAGGTCCGGGAGGGGGCAGGCTTGACGTGATGACCTCCTGGCTCCCCTGCCTTGGGCGTTTCCCAGATGCTAATTAATACTAAGAGTCCTGCCCCCTCTCTGTTCCAGGGTCCGCTGGGCTTTCCCTGGCCCACCCCACCTTTACAAAACCCCAGGGAGGCCCAGCCGAGCCGTGGCCCCTTCCACAGAAGCCGGCATGGCACGTAGCAGTCAGGGCCAGGGGGCGGGCCCGGAATTCGGGGGCCTTACTCTTTCATTTCTGCTTTGTCCTCACCCCACCCCACGTCGAAGCCTTGTGGGAGCCCTGTCCCTCACCCCACCCGGCCCCCAGCTGCTCGCTGCCACCCTCCCGTATGGGGTCAGCTCTGTGGGCGTAGCTGAGGAATTCCCTGGTGTGATGGGATCGATTGTGTTCCCCCAAAGTCCTGTTTTGGGGTCCTGACCCCAGAGCTTCAGGATGTGATCATATTTGGAAATAGGACTTTTAAAGGGGTGACGAAGGTAAAGTAAGGTCCCTGGGGTGGGTCCTATTCCAACGTGACTGGTGACCGCAGGACACAGACACGCACCCGGAGGGGACCGACCGAGGGGAGAGGCCCCAGGAGAACGCAGCCCTGCGGACACCTGGATCTCGGACTCCAGCCTCCAGGACGGGGACAGTGAGAGTCCAGGGCTTAAACCCCCCATCCTCCCTGCCACCACCCCCACCACGGCACACGAGTGGTCAAGAGAAAGGACACGTGCTGGGACTCAGTGCCCTGGGTGTGCTGACCCACACCCCTCATCGACCCTGTGGCCCAGGGCCCCCTTTAAATCCAACCCCAGGAGAGACGCCGAGTGACAGGTGGGCATGCAGGGCAGGGAGAGGCAGGGCTGGGGGGCCGCACCCCCACCAGAGCCGGCTCTCAGGGTCCCTCCGTCTGGGCCCCTGGGCCTCCGCACTGGTGGGCACGGTGACACAGAGGTTTGGCTGGCCTGGAGTGAAACTGGGGCCAGAAATTTCTAGAAGCTTGCTCCTGCCTTCATCCCAGGATTACCAGGCACCCTAAGTCACGTACCCACAAGCTGTTTGCTGATAAGCTGCTTGTGAATGGGGAGGAGCTGCAATAATTAATGCAATTCAGTGATAAGTGCTGAGGCGTGCGGAGTAGCCCAGGTGAGCCTGGCTGAGGATCGAGAAGCCGGCAGCTGGGGTGCTGGAGCTGGGCTGCAGGTGCGCGGGGGCCTGGGGCGCCTCCACCTCCCAGCTCACGGCCTGTCCTCCTCCTGGCCTTGGATTCTGTGCTTTTATCAGTTGGTTTGTTTGTAAACAACTAAGAGACTATTTTTAACACAGTTTTAGATTCACAGGACGATTGAGCTAACAGTACACAGAGCTGCATGTACCGTCCGGGTCTCCTCTAGGTTAACATCTTGCCCTAACCTGATGTTTGTTACAACCGCCGAACAGAGACGGATACATTGTTGTCAGCTAAAGTCTACAGGTTCCATTCGGGTTTGCGCCTCCGGTCCTGCTGCCCCGTGGGTTTGCCAAATGTAGGAGGACAAGACCCAGAATATTTCACGGCCCTCAGTCTCCCCACTTCACGCCGTCCTTAAAGTGGACAGAAAGCCAGGCTCCGGGGCACACGGGAGCTGCCTGCTGCGGGTCAAAGGCACCCAGGCTGTGAGTTTCTCACGTGAAAGGGGCGCCGCGTGCCTCAGAGGCGCTGGGAGCGGGGCAGAGGTGCCCCAGCGCCAGCAGCAGCTCCGCCTTTTGTGGTCCCTGTGGCCTTGGGTCAGTCACCCCCCTCCCTCTGAGCCTCAGCTGCTCCTTCTGTAACCTGGAGGGAGCACGTGATCCCCCCGATTCCACTGGTTGGGGCGGCGCTGGGGCCGGTGGGGGCGGCCTTGATTCTCTCCAGAGCGCAGGTGGCAGAGCGTGGTATCGACCAAGCAGCGGTCACTAGAGACGAGAGAGTGGCTGCTGGTTTTCCATTTTGTTTTGTTTGTTTTCCATGGAGAAACCGCCAGCAAGCAGTGCAGGGCGGTGGTCAGTGCTTCAGGGCAGGCCCGTAGCTTCCCGGCCCAGATCACAGAGCAGGAACCCAGGTGGCGGGAGTCCGGGCAGCGCCAGGTCCAGCGGGGACTTGCCTCGGGGCGAGGTTGTGGACCACAGAGCCGGAGATGGTGTCTGTGCTTCTCGCTAGCCCAAGGCTGGGGGTGGGGGGCAGCTGCGGCCGGAGGGATGGGTGTCCAGACCTGCCCCTGCCCCAGCGCACCCCCAGCCTCCTCTGCTCTGTCGGGATTGCCTTTTCGTTTGGGAAACAGACTCCCCTGCCAAAGAGACACCTTCGAGCAGTCGCATGCCCCCTGGTTTTAAAGGGTTCCTTTTAAGGGACAGAAGACTGAGTCTCGGGGACAGGAAGTGGCTCGTCCGAGGCTCTGAAGGGCTCACGTTTGGTGGGGACCTGCTTTGTGTCAGAGTCCCTGCCGACACCTACTCCTGGTGCCCTGTTCCCAGTGGCCCCGTGGCGATGCCAACGACGGGGTGAGGTAGACTCCAGAGTGACTTGTCCCTGGGCCTCACCCCGGCCGTAGGCAGCCTGGCCTCAGGGCCCACGCCCACCCCCCAGAACCAGCTGTGTTCTGCTCTGCCTCCTGCAGGGCCCTGGAGTCCAGCTCTGCTCAGAGAACCTGCCAGACCCGGGGACCTCGCTGCTCGTCCTCCTCCTCCCCTGACCTGCGGGCCACCGCTCCTCCGCTGCCACCCCGGCAGGGGCTCGGCACCCACAGCCCCGGCGCTTCCTGGGAGAAGCTCAGCGCCGGGCTCACCGCACGACAGAAAGGGTGTTTGGAAGCCGGGTCCTGCTACCCCACCCAACCAGCTGGCGACCCATCGCTCTGAGACCAGAGGGCCCGCTGCAGCCACCTGCCTCCTGCCGTGCTCAGCTCTCAGCCTTCACCCCTTGTCTCCGGGCTCCGGCTGCGACCACACTCTGGGGCCACAGGGCCTTGGCACGTGCTGGGTTCGCAGCGCCCCTGCCCATCCACCTCCCCTGACTGGCACCTTCCTTCTGTGACGCAGGTAGCTTTGTATTTGTGTCCTGTCCTCCAGGGCTCTCCCCTCACTCACCTCTGCCTTCATCTCGGCTTCCCCATCGGACTGTCTTGGGGTCCCCAGACGTGGGTGAAGCGGGCCCAGGGGAAGCCAGCGCTACTCAAATGGAAATGGGTGCTAGGTCACAGGAGGCCAGTGGCCTGGGGCAGGCGACCGTCACCAGCCAGGCTGCCAGGAGCTGTGGGTGCCCCTCATCATTCGACCCTGGCCCCGCGTGAATGTCGGCACCTCAGGGGTTTGTTGTCACCACTGGGTGACAAGGGCCTCCCCCGTGCCAGCCCATGAGCCACCGCAGAGCACAGGTGAGGGGCGCGTCCTGGGCCAAGGCGCTTGACCACCTGAGCCTCAGTTTCCCCATCTATGAACTAGGGGTGATGACCCTAGTCCTGCCTCAGGGGGTTGATAAGAGGGGTCGGGGTGAGAGGTCGGCCAGCTCAGTGCCTGGCCTCAAGAACATTGGGAACATTCCGTAAAATGTGTCCCTGGTTTTGATACAGGGGCCGGACCCCCTGGGGACAGGGCAGCGAAGGGTGCCGGCCACTGAACTGCAGTCTACCCGCCCCCACCAGTCAGGACAGCAGGGGGTGGGGGGACTTGTGCTGAGGCTTTGGTGCCTGTCACTTCAGCACTGTGATGGCCCCTTTGAAGGTGTTAAGACTGACAGTCTCTTTCTGGCCCGTGTGGGACTCGGCCTGGGAGCTGGCACCTTGTCACCGGGGCGTGACCAGGGGAGCGGGCCTCCCTCCGCAGCCTGGGGCTCTGCGCAGGGCGCCCGCGCGCTGGCTGGGCGGCCGGAGACAATGGGGGGCTGCGGCCGCGGACTGGCATAGCGGGCTGGCGGGGAAGCGGAACCTTCCTGTCCTCCGCCCCCACGAGAAACCTAATCCGGGGGGAGCGGGGCCGCAGCCCGGGCGGGGGGTGCCCGCGGCCCCCGGGCTGCAGTGTGTGTTCACGGTAATTTGAGGGCTTCCACTGGGGGGTTCCCACTCATTTGATGTGGCAATTAGCAAGGGGACTTTTGTCTTCCGGAAAGACACAGCCCCACTTCAATCACCCTGTTTATGCCCCGCAGAAGCCAAACAGCCCCGGCACCGATAACGGTGGACTTCAAACGGCCCCGTCGGTCGCCCCTGGGACCGCCAGGCTGCGTGCGCCCCCCGCCTTCCATGCAGCCAGAGCGTTACTTTTCCCATGAGAAACTCCGGCCTTCACGGCGTCGGATGACAGAGGCAGGCGCTCGCCCACCGGACGCCCTTCTCCTGGGGGCACCTGGCTCCTGAGGTGGGTGGGGGAAGGGCCGAGTCGCTTCTCCCTGGTGCACAGGGCCTGTGGCCCCTCCCAAGTGGGGTGGCCCAGGTGGCCCCGGGCCCCTGCCCTGTGCAGGGGTGGCAGCGCTGGGCTTGGCCTTGCTGCATGCCCACAGGGAGCCCCCCGTTCTACAGTGAGTTCCACTGTGGCTCGGATGGTGACAATGACGAGGACATCGCCCGCCTCTTCTGTCCGTGGTGCCAGGCCCCCGGCCAGCAAGCGTACAGGGGCCTCCACCCAGAGAATACCTCCCGCCCGTGCCGCGGGCTCCCAGACCCGGCTGGCGGAGCTCTGGGGACTTGCTCTGGCGGCTGGTGTCGTCCTCAGGGAAACGGCCCTGATGCCGAAGCCCCGCCGGTGGCTGGAGCGTGAGGGTGTTTCTGGGGTCGGGCAGAGAATCGCCTCGGCCTGCATTCCACAGTTAGTGAAGACACTGTCCCTGTCCCCTCAGGGCCTTGGCTGCCTCCCCTGTGAGCTGGAGCCCCAGAGCGGGGACAGGCCCCCGTCCCGTCAGCCTCCTCAGTCTCTGCATCCTCTGCCGACACCCAGCACCGAGCCCCTGGCCCCTCACAGGCCACCGTGGCCGGAGCACGTGGGGGAGAGAATGGCTGCTGGGACACCCGTGCCCCTCCCTGTCCCAGCTGGGGGCCCTTGAGCACTCATGAAAGAGACACAGACGAGTCATTATTGGTGGGGTAGACCCACCCACCACCCACTGATTGATTTGTCCCTTCTAGGCCACCAGGGTGCCGTGCTGCTGTGAACAGGTTGGTGACGACACAGGAGTGGGACCTACTCTTCTAGGAGTGTCACTCGATGGGGTGACTACAGCCCGTTTCTGAGTGGAGGCCCACTTCACTGTCGTGTCCACTGGTGGAGCCGTAGGGAACCGAAAATGCCAGACCCCAGCAGGAGAGGTGGACAGGGAAGCCCAGGAGCTCCCTGGAGTGCCGGTGTGTGTGTGTGTGGGGGGTCCAGGAGGGCTTCCTGGAGGAGGTTACTATGGCTGGGTGGGCTTCCGTGAGCAGGTTGGCTTCACAAGTTGCGGGGGGGGGGTGCTCTGCGTAGAGATATAGCCAGGTCTTGCTCCCTGTGCCCTGGGTCCCCCCTACCCCCACCCCGCTGGGCTATTCCTGGCAGGGCCCTCGGTTGGCCAGGGTCTCTGGTCCTGGTTTCTTCAACATCCTCAGCCATGGTGGGTGGGCTGAGTGTCAGGGTTCGGTTCTTCCTCCGCTGGGCACCTGCTGTGTGCTGGCCGCCATGCTGTGTCATGATCTGGGCAGAAGACAGGAGACAGAGGTGGCTGGCTTGCTGTGTGACCCCGGCTAGGAGGCTGCCCCTCTCTGAGCTAGCAACTTCCCTCTTCCTGATACCCAGAGAATAAATTGTCAGTAAATGAGGAGGCGGGATGCTGATCCAGGGCCCTGACCCCAAAGACCCCACCCCCTGCCAGGCGCAAGGGTCCAGTCCCCACCTCGGGGACCTAGTGCCCCGCCGGTCCTGGCTTCTGCCCTGCCCCGGCTGTCCTGTTCACGGCTGGTTTCTCCTTGACACTTAGGGGTCACCTGCATGGAGCAGCCCTCCCTGACCTGATGTCACCCGTCTGCACCCTCGCCAGCTCCAGCATGGTACCCACCTGAAAGCCACTCTTGCTCGTGGGGGGGTGCCCAGGGAGCACACCGCCTACAGCCCCATGGGGGCAGCGGCGGGGAGGCTTCCTGAAGGGACCTGACTTCCTGTCCCTGACCTTGGCAAAGCAGTAGGCGGGCATCTCCCTACCTGTAGGGCTGCTGACCGAAGCTGCAGGCTCACGGATCCCACCCCTTCCCTGTTTGGGCGACAAGGCCACGTCTTGGCACTAGAACTGTGGTTTTGAATTATTTTCAAGGCCCATGACAGACCTCCCACTGGGCGGTGATAGCCGCCAGACAGGGGTCACCGTGGCACAACCTGCTAGGGGCCAGCTGTGTTCCCAGCGACCCTGTCCATCCGTCTGTGACCGGCGACCTGGTGCTGGGCGGACGCTGCCACCGTGCCCCTGGCCCCCGGCACACGAGCGCCAGCCCTGACTCCCCGCTCACCCAGGGGAATGTCTGTCCGTAACCTCAACAGGCCCAGGCCCCGGCCTACCCGTGGGTCCCTGCCTCGAGGACCACCCACCTGCACCCTCTGCCAGCAGGAAGGACTGAGTGGAAAGCTGGAGGGGCCCTGCCCAACCCCCCACCCCCACCCAGGGGGCATCCACAGGAGGTGGGGTGGCCCCGTGGGGCCGTCTCCCAGCTGGTCGTGAAATGGTGCAAGAGAGCGTGGGCACCTGGGCCTGGGGACGGGTCTAGGGTTGGCTCTGCCACCTGCTCTGTGTGGGGACAGCTCACTGTCCCTTTCTTGTGTGTGGCACGGGAGTGGCTCGGCCCACCATCTGGGCAGCCACAAGGACTTGCCACGAGGATGTGCAGAGGGCCCGGGGCAGAGCAGACAGGGCCGGGGCCTCCTCCCCGGTGACTGTCGTCACCGTCATCCTCAGTGTCATCCTCGCGTCATCGCTGGGGACAGGTCCAACGCCAGCGCCAGCGAAGGGCTGTGGCTGTGCTGGGCTGCGCGCGTTCAGAGCTCAGGGGAGGGAGAGCGGCCCCATGCAGCCTGACCCCCCGCCTGGGTGTGGAGCAGAGGAAGGCGCCAGGCCAGGTGCAGGCACTGGGGCGCCCAGAGGTGCAGCCCAGCCGGGGGGCCCCCGGTGCTGCCCACTCTGACGTTAACAAGGATTTGGCTGGCGCTTTGTGTGTCCTGGGGGGCGGGGTGAGCAGACATCGCTAGCTGCAATGCCCCGCCCCCACCCACCCAGCAGCCAGGTCCCCAGGGGACCAAGGAGCTGCTGGTGGTTGCTGCCACTCCTTCAGTGACACGTCAGGCCTTCCACATTCTGTCCCTGCAGAAAGGCTGCTGGGCAGTGTCCCCAGGGCCAGGCCTTTGACACCTTCCTGGACACAGGCTGAAGGAGTTGGCTCTAAGACAGCAATTTGTCACTTCATTATGAGCTTGATGGATGAGAGCGGGACTGGGACAGCCGTCCCTTTAGAGGGGCAGCAGCTCCTGGGCCACCCGAAGGGCCGCTGACGTGCTTGACAAAATGTCTTCGGACCGCCCGCCCGGTGCGGGCGACAGGCCGCTCAAAGGAAATGCAGCGACTGCAGAAGCGATTCACGCTCCGTCTTTTTGTGGTGCTGAGGTCGGCTTTTATTCGGCGGTTGAAGAAAGGGCCACCGGCTCCTTGTTGTCTCTGGGAAAGCCGTCCCCGTGGGCCACCAGCCCTCTGGCCTGCATGCACGAGGCCACTCCTCGTCTCGATGTGACTTCCAAAAGCCCTGGCTGTAGCTGGGGCCACCCCTGCGCCCAGGGCCGCACGTGATTCCAGAGGAGAGGAAGGGCCCCCCCCCCCCGTCACAGCCACAGCCTGAGAGGATGCCAGGGTCCCCGCAGCAGCCTCCCCCCTCTCCACCTCACAGCCATTGAATGGAGAACTGGGCCCTGGGTTGATTGGCCTCTGGCCCCCACTCCTTGGGTTCTCTTCGCTGGGAGACTTCGATCAGCCCCAGAGGCTCCTTCCCTTGTCCCCAAGGAACTGGGTTCTGGCCTCCGCTGTGGGGTGGGCACACAAGTCTTCAGAACTGGACACCACGGGGGTGAATTTTACCGTGGACACATTTAAAGAACACTTCTCTCTGATGGGTTAGCGGGGAGCAGGGGCAGGGATAGAAGCCTGGCTTCTTTGAACCCATCTCCTGTGGTAGGCAAGATGAAGGACTCCCCAAAGGTGCCCACGCCTTGACCCCCAGAACCCGCAGATCGTGACTTCCAGAAGGGACTGTGCAGCTGCGCTCGAGTCAGGGACACTCAGAGACCGTCCTAGGTCTCCCAGAGGGGCGGTGTCATCACAGTGCCCTTAAAAGAAGGAGGAAGGAGGGCCAGCGTGAGTGGAGCGTGGGGACAGATGGCGGAGGTCAGAGAGATTCAGGGAAGGGACCATGGACCAGGGCCGCTGCCGCCTCGAGCGGGAAGCATGTTCTCCCGAGAGCCTCCGTGGGGGAGCTGGCCTGGCGGACACCCCGGTTCGAGGGCTCCTGGTCTCCAGGACGGGGAGAGGATAAATCTGTGTTGTTTTAAGGCACTAAGTCTGTGCTGTTTGTTCCAAGAGCCATAGGCAATGCAACAGTCTTGTTTTTAAATCTGACTTTGCAGCCAAGTAAATGTTTCGTGCAATTAACGAAACCCAGGAGGAATTACAAAAGAAATCCCTGAAAGTCAAAAACACAGTGGAAAAGCAAAGCAGCTGTAGGCACTGACCTCGCCTGCTGCAGACGGTAATAGTTGGTCTGCCGGCTAAGCCCGCCTTCCCCAAGTTCAAGGCTCTGAGTGGGAAAGGCAGCCGAGGCAGCCGAGGACCCACCCAAATGAAGAAAGAGGCAGGGTGAGCACAGGGCCACCCACTGGGGTGACTTTGCCCTGCCTCTGGGGAAGAGTGTCCTGAGACCCGCCCCCTCCGGGGGCAGGGGACAGCCCTGTGCCCAGCTCCTGGCAGCTCAGCTGGCTTTAGCAGACTTGACGTGCAAATGCCGCTTCCCTGTGTGAGTCCCCTTCTTGCCGGAGGGCCTTCTGGGACAGCTGGGACCTGCTGCGTGGTGAGGTCTCCCAGGGGGCTCCCAAGCCGGCTCTGACTCTAGACGTCCAGCTGCAGCACTCCCCTGGGCACTCCACTCCCTCCGTGGGTCTTCGGTCAGCCTCGGGCGCAGCACCGGAGTTGCACATGACACGGGAAGTCCCGGCTTCATCTGGGGGGCTGTGTCGAGGAGTGGGGGTGTGTGCAAGCGTGGGCTGAAGCCGGGAGCAGCCCAGGGCCATGCCGCAGCTCCGAGCTGCCCTTAAAAGCTCCCCCAGGGCCAGTGGGGCAGCAGCCCTGACCCTGAGGGGCGGGGCAGCCCCAGGTCCGCCAAGCCCCTTAGCCAGAGGCCACAGGTGCTTTTCTGACCCCGATGGGCTGATTTTCTCCCCTTCTTGGGTGGCCCACGGGAAGTCTTCTTGCACTTGCAGCCCAGGGCTGCCTGAATACTGCACCTACCTCGGGCATCTGCCCACCTAGGGCCCGGGACTGGACAGGCAAAGGGCAAAGAAGGGGGGATGGGGTGTGAGCGAAGTGAACGGGGGAAGAGGCAGGCAAGTGGATTTCCGGTGAGGCCCATCGGCCTCCTCCGCCCGCTGGGACGGTCTCTGATCCCACGTGCTCAACGAGAGCCTTTGCCTGAGGATTCTCTGTGTCTCTGCCGGTCTCTGTCCCCACAGCTCCTTTGGTGGCCGTGCCTCCTGGGCTCTGAGGCCCAGCTGAGCCCAGGTTCTGCGGTCCCCGGATGGCGGGCTGCTGGTTGATACCCACCCTGCCTCGGCCACCGGGGTCACTGACCTGCCTGTGCACGGGGACAAAAGCGATCGGGTGTTACCACTTGGTCATTCAAAGATTCATTCAAAGAGAAGGAAGTGAGTTCTTATATGAACCCATCACACCCAGTTCTCTAAATATTTACACACAGCCGAGTCCCTGCCCCACGGGCACATGGCCTCTGGTCCCTGCTGCACATGCATCTGGTCAGAGGGACTGATCAGAGGGCCCGGCCAGGCCCTCCTCTCTGCCCCGGCCACTCGGAGCACCGTGAGTGGCTGGGGCTCCTCCAGGTCAGGGCCACCCTCTCCGACCTGGGTGACCACAGACGTCTGCCCACATCCGTGCCCGGGGTCCTCAGGGTGGCTTCAGGGGGTCAGTGTGGTTTTCCCCCACCTCAGTCTCGGCCCCCAGCCCACCACGCACCCTGCAACTAGCGGAACACATGGCCGCAGACCTGGTGGCTTCAAACAGTCAGAACTGATGCTCCCACCACCGAATTCCGACATCCCAGCCCGGGTCGTCAGCGTTGTCAGCAGGGCTATGCTCCCTGCCAAGGTGCCGGGGCGGACCCTTCCCGTCTCTTCCAGTGCTGCTGGCTGTTTGCAGTCCTCGGCTCCGTCTCTGCCTCCGTGGTCACCTGGCCCCCTGCTCCTCTCTGTCCCTGCTCGCGTGTCTCCCTTCTAAGGGCACGTGGTGCGGTTGTGCTTAGGGTCCACCCAGACAGCTCAGGACCGAAGTCTCATCTCCTGGACTTCATCACACCTTCCGCCATGCAAGGTGGATCTTATACTCCGGGTATAAGATCAGGGTCCAGGAGCTGGGACATGGACATGTCTTTTTGGGGGGCACATTCAGCTGCATGCACACTCCCATGTTCACCCAACCTCAGCTCCCCAACCCTGGGCTGTTCCTCCGACACAGGACGCGCATTTCCCAGGCCCTTCTCCCCACGAATAGACGCCACTCCCCCGCCCCGGTGGCTCGCTCCAGCCCTTTACGCAGGACTCAGAGGTCACCTCCACTCCTGAACAGCACAACTCGGCTGTTCTCCATCTGCTTTCTTGGCTTTGCCACCTCCCGACTTGAACACATTTGCATGTTGATTATTTTCCATTCTGTCCCCCTCACTCAGCACGCATGCTCCACGCGGCAGAGGGATGACTCAGCGCATCTGGGCGCCTAAGCCCAAGCCAACCAGTTCCAGGCACCTGGGAGTCTCGGGACTCGACCTAAGAATTAGAGCCATTGCTTCAATTCAAGTTGGTTTTAACGGCTGTGCAATCACTGGAAAGAGTTGGGACTGGGCGTTGGGAGCCTGGGCCGCAGGTCTGGCTCTATCACTAGTAGCTTTGTGACTTTGGGTGGGTCCCTCCTCTGCCTGTGCCTGGGAAGAGGGAATCGGATTAGATATTCACCACCTTCATCATCATCATCTTCACTATCATCACCCTCATCATCATCATTATCATATTAGCTTCTCCATCTTCATCATCATCACCATCATCATCACTATCTTCATCGTCTTCATCATCATCTTCCTCCTCATCAGCATGGTCATATCCCTCTGCACGGTCATCATCCTCACTAGCATCTTTGTCATCATGATCGTCACCACCACGGTCACCGTTAGCATCACTGCCGTCCTCATCCCGGCTCCTGCCGAGCCCCCAGCGTGTCGAGCACGCGTGCGAGCGGCATCTCATTCGATGCTCGCTGCGATGGCGTCAGAAGGTTTGACTGGTCTGCCACAACTCCCATACGCAGAGTGAGGAAACTGAGGCTCAGGAGGGGTAAGTGACCTGCCACAGGCACACGGCCGGAAGGTTCCAGAACCAGAACGCAAACCAGGTCTCCCCATTTCCAACCAAAGGCCCAGGGCCCGGTTCCCCTTGTGAAGTTCCATCCTCAGCTGCCACCCACCCTGTGACCCGCGAGCCCGGAGCCCTGGCCTCACCCAAACACTGACAGAGCCTCTACATGGATTGCTTCATCACCAAGCAGCCCCTCCCTGGCCTGCCCCTTTGCCCCCCAAAGCTTGAGGCAGGAGCCCCTTCCTTTCTTCAGTGTGGATGGGAGGGCCCCTGCTTCAAAGCCAGCCTTGCCCTGGATGGCCTGCCTATTGAGGGCTCCACGTTCTCAAAGGGCCGCATCAAAGCCTGCCAAGGTGGCTTTCAGACGGCAGTTCACAGAACAAGAAAGGGGGCCTGGCTGCCGAAGCCCAGCTTGAAAGTGTTGCCTAAGAAGTTGGCTTTGCTTAAAAGTGAGAGGTCACAGCACCATGCCCCCCACCCCCTGCCGTCCGCCACCAGCGTAGCTTCAGACAGGGGCTCTGGCCGCTCCTGTCTGCACAGGGCTCTGGGCACGGGGGGGGGGGGGAAGCCTCTGGCCCCGTGGGAGCAGGGAGCTGTGCAAGGTGCAAAGCCTGCACCTGCTCTGGACCCGGAGGGGTGGCTGCACCTCCCTCAGCTCTGCTGCGAGTGCCCGTGGGTGCAAGCGGCCCGGGAGTCCCAGGATGAAGGCCCCCAGCCTTTACAGTGGCCATCAGGTGCTACAAGGCGGCTCCTAAACGCCCATCTCCTCTGAGCTCACAGCGGAGCCCACAGAGCTCACTCAGCCCCCCCCCACCGGAGTGCAGAGCCAGCTGCTGCTAAGGGCGACGCCTGGACTGGGCCCCGAAAGTCAGGTTGCGCTGCAGTCTGCTTCCTACTCGCCATCGACGGCAGCCGTTGTTTTCTGGGAACTTAAAATAGGCTAAACATCTGAATCATCATCATCATCCCACCGTCTTCACCATCACTGTTCTCACTGTCACTGTCACCACCATCCCCGCCACCACCGTCGTCACCACTGTTCTACTATGACTGTGGCTAAGACCACGCTTACCCTCTGCCACCACGATTCTGAAGGCTGTGTGTGGCTAAGTCATTGAGCCTCACAACAGCTCTGGGGGCGGGTGCCATCACCCAGACCCCCACTTTGGAGACGGGGAGCGGAGACCCAGATTGCGTAAACGTTTGCCCGAGCCCGCTCAGCTGGTACGCGGCAGGGTCAGGACTGGACCTCGGGTCCCTCTGACCCAAACGCCAGCTTGGTGGCTGTTGGACTCGGGTGGACAGGGGAGTCCCTGGGGGCTCGGCTGTGGGTGGGAAGGCGGCAGGATGAGCGAGAACAGGACGTTCCAGCAGAACTGCCCTGTCTTACCCCGGAAGGACAAAAAGGTGCGCTCTGGCCTGCGCACCAGAGACTTGGCACCTGGCGGAGGACACGTGGACTGGGGCTTCCTGGGCCACTGGGGGGCCGCCTCCTGGCCAGCATGAGAAATTCCCCAGAGCAGCAGAAGCATGTGCTTGTCACCAGGCCGGCGCCACGGCCGGGGCTCCGGGAACCTGTCAGCTCGGTGCTCGTACGTCGATCACCGAGAATGATCATGCTGCTGACCTATAAGAAATGTCAAGATATGTGTGGACATAGGGATGTCCTTGATTTATCTGAGAAACTGGCTCCAGTGACTGTGAGGCCGGCAAGTCTGAAGTCCGCAGGGCAGACCGGCCCGCGAGTCCGCGGCTGGAGCCCTCTGTGCGGGCCCATCCCCCGGACAGACAGTTCCTGTGGGCGCTGCAGTGCCACAGTCGGGGTGCCCCGGGCACAGGCTCGGGGTGGCTCTGCTGGGGCATGCCCCCTCGGCACCCGGACCCTCCTGGCCGGCAGCCTGATGCGTGCACAGGCTCTGGAGCAGGTGGCCTGTGGCCAGACTCTGGGCGCCTGACGTCACAGCGAGGGCAGCCTCGGCCTCTCCATGCCTCAGCGGCGTCCCCCGCCCCCCGCCGCCCCCCATGAGACAGGAATTGGGATGGCAGTGTGGCCCTCTGGCGGGGACGCCGCAGGCCAGGGGTTTAGGGCAGGGTCTGGGACAGGGCGAAGGCTTCCACAGCGTCGGCTGCCCTCTGCCCACACCGTCCTAAGGGCTTCGTTTGGATTCAGTCACCGAATCCTGATAACACCCCCACAAGGCAGGTCCCTTGTCATCGTGCCTGTCACGGAGGGGGACTGGGCTGCTGCAGGCAGTGCTGTTGCCGTTGGTGTTGTTTTGGTGTAGCTGCTCCCGGTGTTGCTTTGGGTGTTGATGGAGTCCCTGGGCTGGCGGGACCTGGTGGCCGGTGGCCTGCGGGCACTCCATTCGCCAGTGGTGCCAGGCTCCAGGGGGTGCTGCTGCTTGGCTCTGCGAGTGACCTCACTGTCCAGCTCTTCCTCCCACTGCAGGGCTTCTGGAAATGCCAGGGCTGCTGGGGAGGTGGCAGCGGTGGGGGGGCACCGCCACTGCCAGCGGGCGCTGTGGGCCGGCCTGGCACGCTGAGCCGCTCAAGGTGCGCCAGACGGCAGCTGGCCCCGCCCCGCCCTTTCTTCTCTCTCCTTTTTGTTCGGGCCCTTTTGATTTGGAAACAAGGCCCCTTTATGTGGCGCCGGGCCTGGCCGGGCCTCGCCTCCCCACCCAGGGCTGGGGGTTTCCTTTTCATCTGGCACTGGGAGCCCTGGGCTCGGAGTGAGACAGCAGGAGGGGTTTGGTGGTGTCACAAAACCTGGGTGACTCAGCTTTCAGTGGGGCATTGTGGCCTGGCAGCTTTGATATTTTAAGTGGGAGTCGCAACAAAGGGGAGCCGGGGGCAGCGGGAAGGTGACGCTGCGGCTCGCGGGGCTCTCGATGGCGTGGCCTTCTCAGGCTCGCCCACTGAAAGGCGGCCCCTCTCCCAGGAGGACTATTCCGTTTCAGTGGGAGGCCTGGCCTGTGACCCCAGACTCTTAAGGGCGACATCGAGCAGCCCTGCCGTCTCGGGGTGTGGGGGGGCATCAGCCGCCGGCTCCTTGTCCCTACCCGGCCCGCCCCTCACCTGCCCTTAGCTCCCGGAGCTTCCCACGGGGCACAGAAGCTGCTCCGGCCAGATGTTCCAGGCAGAGACGCGCGTGGCGGGCCTCTGGCCCAGGCTCAGTGAGCCTGCCTGGCGGGGCCGGTGCTCCGGGATCCCAGCCGCCGGGGAGCCTGACCAGGAGGCAGGACCCCGGCTGGAGGCCGGCCGGTCAGCATGGACTCAGAGACTCGATGTGCGGACAAGACAGAGAGGCCAGGGGACAGGCCTTCCCCTCGGCTGTCACGCTTGCCCAGGAGTCATTCATTCAGGGTGCAGGTGGAAATAAGCAGGGACGAGACCGTTACATCCTCTGTGCCTGTTTCCTCACTGTGGATCGGCCCCCTCAGGGCACGGTGAGGGTGAGTGACGAATGCCCACTCGGTGCTCACAAGGCACCTGAGGATCCACAGCCCAGATGGACTCATTTGGGGATGGCTGGTTTTTCTGCGTTTTTAAATCGCCCCATCTTTCCGCTGCCGGGTGTCATGTAGGATGGCCCAGTGACGCAGGGCGGGAGGCCGGGCTGTTCAGGAGCCACCTGCTGGGAGCCTTGGGCTGCAGAGCCCACCTCTGCCTCCGGCGCCTGCCCTGCGGAGTGGGGTGGGGACCGAGCCGACCTGCCAGGTGCTGGAGGACCAAATGGGGTTCTGCAAAGAGGGTGTGCAGTGGGGCCTGGCCATTGAAGGCACGCGACCCCACGGGCTGCTCTCAGGATGGTGGCTTTGACTGTGTCCGCAGGGCTGTGCATTGACGTGTGGTTGGCTGGAGGCAGGACAGCCCGGCGCTGTGCGCTGGCTCAGTGTCACAGGCTCGGCGCTTCCTTTTGGTGGCCACGTGACGTGGGCAGGCCCCTTTGCATCGCTGTGAAGCAGAGGTGCCGACGCCCCTGGGGGGCTGGAGGACTCGGCGTGGTCTCTCCAGGTGTCCGAGGCTCTCAGGGCTACCGTCGGGGGGAGCATGGGGATCGAAGGAGTCCTGGGCGCGTGTCCGTGAGGCAAAAGGCCCTCCTGTTGGGTCAGTGGACGCTCTCAGAGGCAGGCACCTTGTTCCAAAGGGGGCGGTGGGAGATCGTGGGGAGGGTGCCAGGGAGCCGCGGAGTGTCAGTCTCCCCGATCGCACGTGCTCACCAAGCAGTGCGTGTGCCGAACGGCAGGCTCACGCCACCCCCTTACTCCTTCTCTGGAGGGAAGGACTGTTATTACCTCCACTTAACTGTCATGGCGACTGGAGCTTGGGAATGAGTGACTCGCCCACAACAGGAGATGGGGTTGGCAGGACAGGGCTGCGGTCCCGGGCGCTGGCCCCGCGTCTGTGCTGAACAGGGGAGACGGTGCCCCGCGGCCACTCTGGGCACCAGGCAGTCTGTCCTGAGCAGAAAGGGGTGCCCACCACCTCCACCCACCGGGCTGAGCTGGAGTCCTCAGCACAGGGAACACTGAGCCTCCAGCCCTGGGAGGGCAGGGGACCCAGAGCCCCAGGATGCCCAAGCCAGTGGGGGCCCTAGAGGAGACTCCGGGGGGTCCCTGGGAGTCTGGAACGCCTCCCCATTGGCTCGCATCACATGAGTGGGCGTGGCCACCGGCGAACAGACAGGCGTGGTCGAGGCTTTAGAGATGGCCGCAAGGTCTCGGACAAGCTCCCTCGGGAGGCTGACAGCGTTGAATTTGGGAGGGCTGGTGCCCACCTGTAGCCATGGGGAGCGACGCCACCTGCCTGCCCTTCGAGGGCAGGAAAGGTGGTGCATTGGGGGGGGTGCATGTCCCTGATGGAGTGAGTTCTGAGGCTCCAACGTGCAGCGTGGAGACTTGGGGAGCACGGGGCTGTGCGCAGAAAGTCCACCGCACACACAGAGCTGCCTGGGGGAGGCGTGGGGGCTGACCGCCCGGGTCCTGGGAATTACTGCACAGCGCGCACGGATGTCAGACCATCACATCCCACGCGTCACGTGTGTGCGACATTTGTCAACGATTCCTCAGTAACATTGAAACAATAAAAAAGTGAGGGTGCAGCAGCTGCTGCCTGGCGCTGCCACTCTGGGAAACACCTGCAGAGCCCGCGGCTGCGTGGAGAAGCTCAGGGCGCACAGTGGGGCAGGGCGCACAGTGGGGCTGCGTGCACGCGCTCCGACCGCAGACCCCGCCAGTCACCCCCACCCAGGCACCAGGTGCGTCTGGGGTCCAGCCCAGCCAGCTTCCCGTCTCCCCAGCTGGGTCCCCAGACGCAGAGAGGAAGAAACCAGTCTCTTTCCCGTGTCCTGTGGGTTCCTGACCCATGAAACCTGAGAGCACAGGACAAGGGCCGATGCGGCCTCCGAGTGCGGGGTTGCGTTACGCCACACTGGGAGCTGGGACACCGTCCGGAGGAGAAGAGGAGGCCCTACACCAGCCCTCAGCTTGGCCTTCCCACCGCGGGCAACCCCGACGCCAGGCGGAGGAGCCCTGGAGGACCCGCTGGAGTAGGTGGGGTCCCAGGCGTGGGCCACAAACGAGGGCGGTGAGCGCCTGAAATTGCACGCTAGGCCCTGTGAGTACGTTCACCGGGGGTTTGGATGAGGCAAGCCCCCTAATGCCCCCTTCCCAGGAGGGCGCATGGGATGGACTGTGAGCAAAGGAGCAGCTGCGGCTTTTGAGTCCCGGCAGCCACACCCCTTTGCCGGGAGACTCTGAAACTCCTCCCATAAGAGGTGGGGCCTATTCCCACCCCTCCCCACCCCCTGGAACCTGGGCAGGCCTAGGACTAGTTTCCCCCAGCAGAACATGCTAAGGGGATGATAGATGATGTCAGAGGCTAGGTCTTGTAGAGCCTGGCAGTCCCCACTCTGTCACCTTGGAGCGGTGGCTCTGAGACCCTGTGAGGCCCCGAGGCTGTGAGGAAGTCAGGGCTGGCTGCTGGTGTCAGGAGGGGACAGGAAGGGCCCCAGCCAAGAGCTGGCATGGACCAGGCCACGTCGGGGTGCAGCTCTCAGGGGTCCCAGCCCCCGCGGAACTGCCCGATGGAACGAGCCCAAGGCGAGGCTCCGGCTAGATCAGCGCGAGACGCATCCAGACGGCCGCCCCACAGAACTGCAAGAGATAATAAACTGTGGGGTTTTAATCCTCCCCCGGGACATGCTTATTGATTTCAGAGAGAGAGGAAGGGAGGGAGAGAGAAAGAGAAACGTTGTGTGAGACAGAAACATCCATCAGTTGCCTCCCGATACGCACGTCCTGTACAAGCCCATGACCCCCCACCCCGGGCCGCAGGACGATGCTCCAACCAGCTGAGCCACGCCAGCCACACACGGGTGTGAGACCAGCCCGGTCCAAGTCTCTGTCCCTCCGACCAGTCTCGATGTGGCCTTTTCCATATATCCGTAGGTCCAGGACTTGTATTTAGCACAATTCCAGTCGGTTCTGCATGAAGTTGTTCTGCAGTTTCGTTGTGGTGTTGATGTGGTCGCGGGACGACGCTGTCACCTACCCAAGAGCTCCTTATTGAATTTAATTTTAGCTACATTTTAATTAGGGCAAGTGTTGGTCTCCAGGCTTGATAAGGGTGTGAAGTTGCCTTTGTAACAACTCTAAATAAAGAATAAAAATCAACCCTTTTGTTCTTCTCATTGTTGCGGCATTTGGTGGGATGTTTCTCAGCGGCCGTGAGCACTGCAAGGAGGGGTCCACCATGCCCCAGGGGTGACCCCTGCTGAGGGAGGCCGCAGAGTCCAGGACTGGCCCAGACAGACAGAAAGGCACCTCCCAGGGACCTGGGGCTGTTCACTTAACCTTCCCTGCACTTCGTTGCTGAGCTGCAAAGGACAGGTACCAGGGGGCACCACGCCGGGGCGTCGGAAGGGTTGAAGAGTCGGAGATTTTGACACTGTTCCCATGCCACTGCCCGTGGGGCCGTTCTGAGGGGTCTGTCACCACAAGAACCCCACGAAGTATGAGGTCTGTCCAGAAAAATCCAGTCACTGTTACTGTAACGAGAACGGTTTACATGGCGTCGATGTGACCTGGCAGCCACGGAGAGTGGACTGGAATGCGCATGTGTGAACAGTGGCGACTTCTCTGTACTGGTCAGCAGGGGTGGTGGACGCTGTTGAGTGAGCATGTGTACCGTGTGGCCACATTCAACATGACTGAGGGAGAGCAACGAGTCTGCATCAGATTTTATGTTAAACATTCCTCCACGGAAACTATTCGGATGATTCAGAGGCTGCAGCTACGGGCAACTGGTGATTGGCAGCTTCATCATGACAATGTGCCCGCTCATGCATCACGTCGTGTGTACAGTTTTTTGGCAAAACATCAGATCACCCAGGTGCCTCAGCCCCCCTGCATCCCAGATTTGACGCCCTGCAACTCCTGACATTTCCCAAAACTAAAATCACCTTTGAAAGGGAAGTGATTTCAGACCATCGATGAGGTTCAGGAAAATACGATGGGGCAGCTGATGGCAATTAGAACTGTGTGAGGAGGTCCCAGGTGCCTGCTTTGAAGGGGACTGAGGCGTCATTGTCCTGTGTACAGTGTTTCTTGTATCTTCTTCAATAAATGTGTCTATTTTTCACATTCCATGGCTGGTACCTTCTGGGCAGTCCCTATAAGTGTTGTCGTGTGTCTGTTTACAGTGTGGAAACTGAGGCACAGCGCGGTGAGGCCGCAGAGTGGAGCGGTCTGAGGCCGGAGGCTGACCACTCTGTGGAAACCATGTGCAGACCCACATGGGCATGTGGGCGCTCATCCGTGCACCTGCAGCTGTGACAGAAGTGTCCCCAAACTCTTCACACCCGAGTCAACTGCACTGGCGGCCACAGCTCCCTCGCACACTGGACCTGCAGGACGTCTAGGGGCTTTCAACGCGCAGAGGCCGAGCTCTGACCCCCCTCTGACCACAGCTCATCCTGCCCATGCAGCCATGCTCAGGAGTTTTCACCTGGCAGGCTTGGCACTGGAGCCCGCTGGGGCTGCTGAGCATGTGACCTCGCACGCCTGGGCTGCAGTTCCCGGAACGATCCCTTGAGCCCGGCCAAGCGGCATTTTCCCTCCAGGTGGGGCACTCGGAGCATCAGAGCCCATCACAGGCCAGTAGGGCTCTGACCTCTGTCCTGAGCCCGGACAGTGGACCCCTGTCCTCCTGGTCCAGGCGCCTGAGCGAGCCAGAGAATCCCAAAGGAATTTTTAAGTGACACTTTAAAGAAACCCACTCATGGGGAAGCAAGTTATTGTTGTCGTAAAGACAATGGTGGGTCTTCGGCGGGAAACGAAAAGAGGCCCCTCCCACCCCCATTCCTCCGTGCCGGTCACTCTGGTGTCCTGCATTTAGTGTCTGCCCCTGCCAGAGCCTGGCCTCAGGTAACAGACCGACATCAGGGCTTCGATGTAAAGTCTGTCTGTATTTTTCTCCTGTTTGCAAAAAACTGCTACATGTTCAAGGTTGGACGCTGCTTTCCCCAGCCAGCACATAATCTCCGCATTACCTTCTGAAGCTGCGCGGTAGACGGCCGAGGAGCCTGGTGTCCAGCACAGTCTCCGGGCTAGGGGCTGGCTCCCGGCCTCTGCATCCTGGCTCCGCACGGGGCCCCTGCGGGCCAGCTGCCTGGCCTCACTGTGCCTCTGTTTTTTAATTTTTTAAAAGATTTTATTTATTTATTTTTAGACAGAAGGGAAGGGAGGGAGTAAGAGAGGGAGAGAAACATCGATGTGTGGTTGCCTCTCACATGCCCCCGCATTGGGGACCTGGCCTGCAACCCAGGCCTGTGCCCTGACTGGGAATTGAACCAGCGACCCTTTGGTTCGCAGGCCAGCACTCATTCCACAGAACCACACCAGCCAGGGCTGTTTTTTAATTTTTTAAATGGGGCTCCTCGTAGCCCTGCCCCAGAGGGCTGTGATGAGGATTAAATGGGTCATATTTAGAAAACACTCAGAGGACCCAGGAGTCGCCAGCACTCTGATAAGTAGATTTTCACCGTTTGTCCGACTCTGGGTGTGGCCGCCCCCGTGGGCACCGCCTGGCCTCGTCCTTCTCATGGACGGGCTCCTCCACCTTCCGGTCCGCTGTCTCCCCACCTGTAGAACGGACGCGCAGTCGCTGCCTTGTCTGTTGCACAGACCTCAGGTGTCCTGCAGCAGAGAGTGGGCGTGACAGGGAAGGTGAGGCCCAAACGTGGAAATTGGGGGGCGCGGGGGCCGGGAGTGAAGTTGGAGAGATCTGGAGTAGGGGAGGGGCCCTCGATGCTGCCTGAGCGGGCGAGCGAGGGTCCAAAGCTAGCCAGCGCGTGGGGGGGCGGGGGGGGGGCTGCTTCCCGACCCCGCCCAGGGTAGTTTGAACCCCCTGCCGGGCCCAAACAGCCTGAATGTGTCACTCACCTTTGTCACCCGCCTTCTCCCTGGCTGTAGAAGGTTGTGGCTTCTTCACCTGGCCTCCCACCAGGGAAACAATGCGCCCTGTTCATCCTTCTGTCCTCAGCGCATGGCCCGGTGCAAAGCTGGGACCCAGAGCACTGGTGACTGAGAGAATGAATGAACGAACGAGTGAGTGCAGACGTATATGAATATGCAAACGAGCCGTGAATGAACGACAGCACGTTAATTAGAGAGGACTGTCCGACTGCATTTCCATCTCACAGGGGGCCTCAGCCGGCCATTCCCGTACCAGGCATCGGATGGGCCTGCAGACTCGTGCCAGACACTTGGAAACAGCTGAAGCCGGGGGTGCTTGTCGTGAGGACAGCAACGGCACCTTAGTGCTCAAAACATACGGCATTGGAGGACAGGCGGAGAGTGGGGCCTGCAGGGAGGTGTGGCCTGCGGTGGGTGTGGCCCGCAGGTGGGTGTGGCCCGCGGGTGGGCGGGGCCCGCGGGTGGGCGGGGCCTGCAGGGGCGGGGCCTACAGGCAGGCACCAGGGCCTCGGGGTCTGATCTGATTTCAGTCACACAGAGGAGCCACCAGTGGTTTGAACAAACACTCCTGAGCCCACCTTGACAAGCGCACTCTGCAGAGTCATACCAGCGGAAGACTTACGGAGACATGGAGGCTAACTGCAAGGAATTAAGGTCCGATGCTTTTTTTTTGAGATATTATTTATTTATTTAGAGAGAGAGAGGAAGGGAGGGAAAATGAGAGGGAGAGACACATCAATTGGTGGCCTCTCATACACACCCCGACCCAGGATTGAACCCACGACCCAGGCATGTGCTCTGACTGGGAATCAAACCCGTAACCTTTCACTTTGTGGGACGATGTCGACTCAACTGAGCCACGCCGGTCACGGCAAGCCCCGATATTTTGAGGACACTCTTACAGAAGCGTCGTGATGAGAAAGCCACTTCCTTCCTTCCTGCGCATCTGCCCAGGTGGACTCGCACCTTCGCAGGGCAAAGGTCGGAGGCGTGTGACTTGGATTCTGCACCTCTTCACCCAGAGCGAGCTGAGAGCCGTGGGATGGCGGGCTCTGAGCCGGGGCGGGCGCCTTTGTGAAGGCACAGGTCACCCGCAAGGACAAGGTCATCGTGGTGAGACACATTTGCTGTGTCTTCGTGTGAGTCCCCAGCAGAGGCACGGGGTGCCGCCGAACATCCTGGCAGTGGCCTCGCCAACACTGTCCACAGCCTGAAGACAGCGCCTGTGAACTCAGCCCTTTGCCCCGTGACCTCTGTTGCTAAAAGGATGTAAAATTCCGGAGAGAAACATGTTGGGGTCAGTCAGCCGCCATGTGCAGGCTTCAAACAGACGGTGGCCAAGGCTGCCTGGGCCCTGGTGTCCCCTCTCAAGTCAAGTGGGGGCGGCGCTCAAGCCCCCCCATCAGCTCATCAGGCCCGATTTCATCTTGCTGGGTCGGGGCAGTGTGTGTTCGCCGGGAGAGCAGACTTCCGGCCCAGGGCTAGCCTGTGAGCCCGTCACTTCTGTGGCCGAGGTGCGGCAGAGACGTCCACCAAAGGTCATCTGCGGGGGGACGCTAGTTACGCAGTTTTCTGCTCACAAGTCAAGTTGACTGTGAGCAGGTGGAGGTTGGTCAGCCCCCTGGGCCTCCGCTGCAGCCTCTGTTCCTGGCAGAGCTGCTCGTGGGAAAGAGAGCAGGTGACCAGGGCACCACGTAGGAGCCTGCTGTCCCCACCCACTTCCTGGGAGGTTTCATTCATTCACTCACTCGTTCGTTCGCTCATGATCCAGGGGGATTGGCCCAGGCCCAGCCCCAGGAGGGGGTGCTGAGCCAGCAGAGAAAAGCAGAGCTGCTGTAGCCTCCTCCAGACCTCACAGCCTAGGTGCGAGGTGGATGCAGGGAGTTGGGGGGGACCCCTCACCCAGCCAGGGAGTCCAGGAGGGGCAGGGGTGCAGGAGTGCCCCCTCCCAAGGGGGGACTCGCTCAGCTGGATCCCCAAGAACAAGAAGACTCTTAGACAAGCCCAAAGTGGGAGCATGGGAGGAGACAGGCACTGCAGAGTTGGGGACAGGTATCCCAGTGACCCCGAGTTGGGCAGAACTCCAGGGGGACTGTGGTGTTCACCCGCGTGAGGCAGCAGGAGATGGAGACTGAGCGATGGCGGGGACCAGAGCAAGTCCAAGTGCAGGCGAGGGCATGGTCTTCACCCCGAAGCTGAGGATGGGCAGCACAGGCCAAGAATGCAGGGCACAGCAGTCTTGGGGGCAGCAGTGGCCACTGGCCTGGCTGCCGGCAGAGACAGAGAGGGAGCCCCGAGACCCGCTGAGTCTGGGAGGAAGGCCATCATGTCCGTCTGTCCGTCCGTGGGAGGTGAGCGCCTGTCCCAGCCTCTTGAAGTGGGGCGATGAGAACCGTTTCTCATTAACGAAGCAACTGTGCACCCGGCCGGCTGACCTGGGCCCTCGCTGCTGCGGCTGCAGGGGGTTTGCGGCTGTGAGGTTGCCTCCCACACGAGCCCAGGTGGCCGAGGAGCCTCGCTCATGGCCATAGCCACAAAATCAGGGGTCTTGGGGCAGAACTTGCCTTTGATTTGTGGGGAGGGTGGGGCTGGTCCCCACACACAGCAAGAAGTGTGTCCCCGGTCAGCAGTGCAGTCGGCCCAGCTAGCCGGGCCAGCGTCCATTAGAGAGGCGTGGGCACCTTTCAAACCTCCTCAAAGAGGCTGAAGGAACACAAATCCCTGTAGCTCGGGTGCCGACGGCCGGTCCTAGGGACGCAGGCCAGTCCCAGAGACACAGCCCCTCCCAGCCACATGGCCTGGCGGGGCCAGGCCAGGAATCGTCCCAGGCACTCCTCTCTGGCAATGAATGCGCCGCAGAGCCGGGCCTGGCGGGAAGTTTCTCAGCTCAGACTGCCCTGGGGGACAGAGGAAGCTGGATCTGGTGTGGGACGGCGGCGAGGGCAGGCATCCTGTGCCTGGGTCGACGGCACTCGGGCGGGAGAGACAATGAGTGCAGCAGAAAATGGAGTCTGAGGAGTTCTGGAACATTCCAGATCCAACCCTCTTCTTGGGAGAGACAGGAAAGACCATGACTCAGAACCCACCTGTCCATCAATGCCAGCTGCTGTGAGTGGACTTCAAGGCCCGCTGCCCCGGCCCCCTGTGGTAGGGGGCTTAGGGAGGGCCCCCAACATGGCCCCTCTTCCAGGGCACGCTCAGAGGAGGCAGCGGCACACAGAGGAACGGGGGGAAGTGAAGGTGCAGGCTAGGAGCATGCCAGTCCTCGGGGACGGGATCCACGGCACATCTCCCGGCCAGCGCCCTGAAAGCCCTTTCCCATACGCACCCCCCTCCCTGGCCCACGCCCCCCGCTCCAGGCCTGCCTGCCGCCTACCCGCTGAAGCTTCCCGCGGCACACACCCAGGACGGTGCCGGGACAGGGACGGACAGGGCCTCCTGCTTTCCACAGCACACCGGCTGAGCAGGAGATGGCCGGCCCTGACCACCCTGGGCCTGGGGATCAGGACCCCGCGGCGGGGAGGGGGTCCCTCTGCCCGGTAATGTGGGAGCCTCCTGGTGTGATGCTCTGGGTCTTGCAGGAACAGCACATGTTTCTAGAAGAGAACAGCGACTTGTGCCCCACATAGAGTGACCAGCCTGTGTGAAGGCCAGGGCGGGGCCAGGGCAGGGGATGACCTGCTGGCTGCAGTCTGCGTCCTTAGCCCTTGTCAGGCACTGCCAGGCCACAGTCCGGGGGGCTGCAGACCCCCACCCTACCCCACCCCACCCCACCCCACTGGCAGGCTTGGGGCACACTGTTAGCACTTACAGGCTGAGCTGTGTCTCCCCAAATTCTTTGGTTCCCTCCTGACCCCCAGCACCTCAGAGGGTGACTGCGCGTGGACTCGGGGTCTTGGAAGAGGTGGCAGAGGTCACACGAGGCCACCGGGGTGGGTTCCAATGCAATGTGACTGGGGGCCTCACCAGGACACAGGTGGGCACAGAGGGACAACCATGTGGGGACACAGGGAGGGGACAGCCGTTTCACGCCCAGGAGAGAGAGGCCTTGGGAGCAAACAGCCCTGTGACACCTGGGCTGGGACTCAGCCTCCGGGGCGGGGACCGTGAGTGTGAGCCGCTTGCCGTGGGACTGTGTCAGAGGCACGGAGACAACTCAGACGGCCTCGCTGTGCCGTCATCCCACCCAGAGCTGCCTTCCAGGGTGGTCTGGAGGCTGGGTGGGTGGAGGGGTGGGGGCAGCTAAGGGCTTCTTCGGGGTGGCGAGAGGTTCTGAAATCGGCCGTGACCTGCAACTGTGTTAAAGCCACCAGACTCTGTGTTTTAAAGGGGTGGGTTGTAGGAGATGTGGGTTAGATCTCAATAAAGCTCTTAGGGACACATTTTGAAAAGGCCCAGCTTAGGCCCCCAGACGACGAGACACCTTTCTCAGTCGCGCGTCCACCACCTTGGTGTGCTGCTGCACCCTCGGGTGCCCCGGGCCTGGGACACACTCGAGCTGTGCCCACCCCGAGGCTCCGCTGACAGATAGGAGAGGGTGTCCCGCACCCAGGGACCCTCGCTGTCCGCAGGCACAACAGTGCTCAAGCCCAGGGTTCCTGGGACCCTTGGCACTACAGAAGCCTCCCTGGTGGCATCCAGAGCTGCCCCAAGAGGGAACTGTGCCTCCCTTACCCAGGGGGGATCCTGTCTGGCGCTGGGACCACACTCTGCCCTTAGGAGTGGGATGGCCTCAGCTGCGGAGGGCGGCCAGCTGGTCAACCCAGAGGAAGCATCTACCAGGCAGAGGACTGTGCTGTGTGCAGAGATTCCACCGTACGCCCCACTCCTGATGCTCATGGCTTCCAACTTTGCTGGGAGCAAAGCAAAGAGGGCCGCTCAGGCCCTGCACCCCACCCTCAGCCTGTTGGGGACCAAGGGCCAGGTGGCCACGGTGAGGCCAGGTGGAGGTGCCGGTGGCCTCACCCCGCCTCCCAGCGGCAGGACCGTGGACGGGTCTCTTCGGTGTCTGGGCCTCCGTTCCACATCTGTAAGGCAGGGCTGGGCGGGGATGCCGCAGGACTTCCGGTCCTGCTGACTCGGGCACCACTGCAGGCCCCGCTCCCGCCCGCTGCTCCTGGGGGGCACGATTACAGTAGTTGCGGGCCTGGGGCCGGCACCCCTGCTGGCAGGCGGGTCGCTGTTCTCTGTTCCGTCCCCTCCCCCAGCTCCCTCTCCAGGGGAAGCGTCCAAGGTGGGGTCACAAGCTGTCACCCAGGTACCAGACAGGGCTGAAAGGGGACTGGGGGTGGGCACGTCACAGCAGAGGTCTTGGGACTGTGGGTGAGGTGGGCTGGCCAGGCCTGGGGGTGTCTGGGCCGGGGTCTGGAAGAGACCAATTAGTCAAATGGTTGCAGCGACCATTTGGAAGCAATTAACAAGGTCGCTATTACACCCCCCACCTGGTGCCGTGGGGCAGGGGAGGGCGGAGGTCACCGTGTGTGGGTTGTGTGGGTGCCTCCTCCCAGCCCAGCCCAGCCCAGCCGGGTTTTGTGAATGAGAGCCACGCCCTGCGGGGAGGCTGCCATGGAGCCAGGTCCCTGGGCCTTGGCCGGGCCTGAGCCCTGGGGGCCTAACCGAGGCCCTCGGCGGCTTGGGGGTCCCCCTGGGCCAGGAAAGACAGGGGTCAGAGAGGCTCAGCCGGAAAGGAAGGCCTCGGTCCGTGGGTGGGCGAGTGAAGGCCTGGAGCCTGTTGGGAGAGGCAGTGGGCAGAGGACTGGGGGTGCAGGCGGGTGGGCGAGTGCCCCCAACACCAGCCAAGGGCGGGGCTGCCGCAGGGCCTGGCGCAGGGGCAGGAGATGGCTCTGGGTTTTAGACAACACCCTCAGACTCCAGGGCGCTCTGCGCGGGGAGGGAAAACACCACCCAGAGGGCTTTGCTGCCGCGGCAAAGCCACACTGGACGGGACCTCCAGCCATGGGTGCCCGCTGTCCTCACGACACTGTTACCCAGTCCACCCTCATGGCCACCACGTCTGCGCTGGGGCTGCCTTGTGTCTCCCTCACTGCACTGGGGGCCCTTCACCTACGAGGAGCAGGGCCGCATGGCCAGGGCCCCACGGCAAGGCAGTGGCCGGGCCGTCCCTCCGTCCGTCCGTCTGTTCACTCATTCGTTCATCATTCCAGGACTAGGCACCGAGTGGCTACCCTTTGGGAGTGGCGGGCACGGCAGTGAAGGAAGCCAGCAGACACCCCTGCCCTCCTGGCCTCCCGACACCCAGAGCCCTGCTCTGCGCAGCCCCTCCCCCAGTCCCAGGGTGCAGGCAGACCTGGGGGTGTGCACAGGCTGACCCCCAGCGGGCAGCATGGAGAGGCGGGAGGCTGCGAACCCCGAGCTGGCTCCTCCTGATCTTTCTGACGGGCACTGGGGAGGGAGGGGGCCGAGGCCTGTACGGAGAAGGGGGTCTGGAATCCTGTCCGCTACCCCCCCCCGCAATTGTGCTGGCTCTCTTCCCCTGGAACACGACGTTTCATTGTGTCTCCTCCTGACACGGCCTCGGGAGGCACCTGCCGGACTTGGGAGCGGAGCGAACAGCCGTTACCACACCCACGGCCCTCACCGTGTCCCCTCCGCGCTCCCTAGGAAACCCCAGTGGCCAGCAGGCTCAGGCCAGGTCTGTGGGTGGCGCCTGCATGGGCAAGTACCCCTCGCGGCTGTGTCCCCGGAAGCTGTCCTGTGTCCCCAGGAAAACAGGCTCCATCATCCGGAGTCTGGGCTCCTAGCAGTTGGCAGCCTGGTCTTCGGACAGTTCTGACCAGACAGAACCTGGCCACCAGTCACCCCCCCAGGGACTGGGGTACTGGGTGATGCCCTGGGCCTCCCCCCACCCAGGGCCCCCAGGCACTGACCGCACCGGGGGGCTCCGCGAGGACACATAACCCTATCTCTGTGAGGCCATGGTGGCGAGAAACATCCCAATGGGGAGCAAGGAGGCTCCTGCCGCTGGAGGGGGCCCCTGGGCCTGCGCACCTGTCCCTCCCCTGGGGAGGGCCAAGGTCCCACCTCCTCACGGGGCTGGTGAGATGTGGGCTCAGGCACCGCCCCTCCCATCCCTGAACCCCGAGCCAAGGCTGTGGCCTGGACCACTGGACCTTGGGATCCGACAGCATCCCTGCCCTGTCCCCCTGCCCCACCCCCCTGGCTGCAAGGCAAGCCCCCTGACTTGAGGCTGTGTGTCAGTACCTGCTGGCTGAGGGCTGGGGGCTGTCGGGGGGCGAGGGGAGGACAGAGGCCAGAGGAACTAGAAAAGGGGACGAGGGTGTGACTTTCCCAACACTATCCACAGCCCCTCTCCGCTCGGGTCCCAAGGGGAGACAGAGGGCTCCGAGGCCATGGAGGCCTCCACCCGCTGTCCCTGACCCACCGGGGGGGGGGGGTCCATTCCCCGTCCTCTGGCGCATCTCTCTTCCCTCCTCTCCCTTCACTGTAGCCGCCAGACCCCCCTGCTTCCCCCTGGGCATCACCCCTGCTCTCTGGGTCTCCCTCTAGGCTCCTTGGTTTCTCTGCTGACACACTCTCCCAGGTTTCCCCCGGTCTTTCTGTGCCTCCCTGCCTCGCTCTGGGGGGCTCTCTGCCTCTGTGCCCCTTTCTCCAGCTCTCCAGTGCTCCTCCCCAGCCCCCTCGCTGGCTCGTGGCAGGGCCCAGACCCTCCGAGACCCCCCGACGTTTGTAAACCTCGGGCTTCCGGATCTGCCCGGTGGGAGTGCGAGACGGGGTAAAGCCCTCTCGGCCGGCCGGTCCACCTCGCCGGGGCCGCCAAGGCCAGCGCCGCGGCTCCCCCCGGGGCCGGGGGGCGCAGACACAAGCCCCGGCGGCGTCCCCCACGCGCGCTCGCGCCCCAGGCCCTCGCCGCCGCCGCCCTCCGCGGCCCCTTCACTGTGCGCCGCCTCTAATGGGCGTTTGTCAGCGCGACTCGCCCGCAAGTTGTTTTCGCGGACATCAGCCAGCGGCGGCGTCCCCATTGTGCTGGGGGATTGATGGGGGGCGGGCGGGGGGGACAGGGCCCGGGGCGGCTGCCTGGAGGCCTCGCTCTATAATTTTCGGAGGCATAATTGGTCTGGGGGAAGGGGCGGGGGCGGGGCGGGGGAGGGACCTTTCAGAGCCCGCAGGGCGCGCGGGGGCGCGGGGCGCGCGGCGCAGCGGAGCCGCGGCTCGACGGCGCTGCGCGGGGGCGAGTGTGCGCGGGCCGCCGCCCGCCGGAGCCCCGCGCCCGCCGCGCTGCCCACGCGCCTGGGCTCCCGCCCCTCCCGCGCCTCCGCCGGGGGACCACATCGGCCTTTTGTTGCCGAACCGTCTTTTCTTTCAGCGCTTTGCGCAGCAACGGAAATTTCGCCCGATCCTGGGTGAAAATTAAAGGAGATTTATTCTCTCTCTCCCTCTCTCTCTCTCTCTCCCCTCCGCCTCCCGCGCTTCTCCCTCCCTGTCCCCCGTTCCGCGGAGCCGGCGTCGGCACAGCCTGGCGCGGGAGCCGGCCCCGCGCGCCCAGCGCGGCTCCGCTGCCGCCCCTTCCATGGGAGCCGCGCTCGCCTGCAGCCGCCGCCGCCGCGGGGCGGGCGCGATGCCGCGATGGGCCTGATCTGGCTCCTGCTGCTCAGCCTGCTGGAGCCCGGCTGGCCGGCCGGCCCCGGGGCGCGGCTGCGGCGCGATGCGGGCGGCCGCGGCGGCGTCTACGAGCACCTCGGCGGGGCCCCCCGGCGCCGCAAGCTCTACTGCGCCACGAAGTACCACCTCCAGCTGCACCCGAGCGGCCGCGTCAACGGCAGCCTGGAGGACAGCGCCTACAGTGAGTGCGCGGCCCGCGCGCCGCGGCCGGGCCCGGGGAGGGCGGGGTCCGGGAAGGCTCGGCGCTCGAGGGGTGCCCGGAGAGGGGGTCACTCCTGCCGCCGCGGCCCCCTGCCCTCCTCCCAAGTCCGGAGGAGCGCGAGGGGCCCTGGGGGTAGGGCGGGCCCACGACCCAAGAGGCCAGCGCGGCTGCCCGCGGCCGAATCTGCCCCCCGTCCCCGAGCCCCACTGGCCGGTCGGAGGGCTCCTCTCGGCAGCGCCCTGACAAGTTCGAGCCCCTTGGGTTTTCCGGAGGAAGGGCGCAGGACAAGGCATTTTGTCATCCTCTTTATTATTTTGACGACTTCTCTTCCTCCCGTCGACCCCCGCCCGCCCCGGGCGCCCCGCCGATCCTCCGCCCTACCCCCTCGCGGCCGCCCAGGTGGCGGGCAAGCGGCACTGCGCGGGAGAAGCTCCCCCGGGGCCGCAGCCGCCACCAACACGCTGTCTTCTCCGCGGGTGGAACCTGCAGCCTGCGGCCTCTGCCCTCGGCCTCCGGGCGGCTGGCCGGGTGGGGCCTCGGGCACGGGTTAGGAGCTCGGAGAGTCTTCCGCTCGTGCCACCGTCCCGCGCTGCTCGGAGCTTGGCTCCTCTGCGCGCCAGGCCCGGCGCTCGTGCTGCGGCTCCGCTCGGTGGGGAGCGCGAGCCCTGAGCGCGGGGCCTGGCCGGACGCCGCGGGGAGGGCGGGAGTACGGCCGAGGCCTCGGGATCCTCTGATGCGGCGCGCTCGGCCTCCTGTCGGGCGCAGGAAGCCGGGCGGTGGGTTTCAGGCGGCGGCGGGAAACCGCGGCTTCCTCGAGGGAAGCCGCAGCCCTGCGCGGGCGTTTTCAGAGGTCGCTTCGGGGCTGCGCGGTGGAGACCAAGTGTCGCCAGGGCTTCCCTGTGCGCAGGACCCGGCCACGGGAGCTCCGCGCTCGCCTCACCGAGGTCACCCCGGTTCTCTCTCCATGCAGTCTACCCTTTGGAGTCACAGAACATCCAAATGCTTGGGGTATCCAAGCCGGGCAGCGGGGAAATGGAGGGGGGTGTGCGGCCGCAGTCACTCCTGCCCTGCATCCAGTCTCGAGTTTCTCTGGTCCCCGGGCAGGGCCGTGGATTCCGCCCAGCCTGAGACTTGGGGGACTCGAGAGGCCGGCAGCCTGCACCTCCCAGTGCTCCCCCGAGCCTCCAGCGGCTGCGTCTTAGTCCCTGGGATGCCCCCGTGGAGACCCGCCCCCTGGAGAGGGTGCCCTCTGCACCCCAACAACCTTGTAGCAGTTCTGGGGCAAAGGCCCCCCACCCCTGGGCCTTCGGTTGCACACCCTGCCCCCCAGGTGATGTGCTCCTATGTCCAGAAGGAAAGGCGTCAGGGGAGATTAAAACTTTCTCCGGGAGCTCCGGGCTCTCACCCAGCCCCCTGCCAGACTGTCCCTCCGACCGCATGGGACAGTTGCCTCCTGCCCAGGTCCACTGCCAGTGGGCTTGGGTGACACCCTCAATGTGCTGCCTGGATGACATTATCAGCCGGCTCCTCTGGGGCCCCAGGGCACCGTGGCGCGAGCCATGGGGCTGGAGACCCAGACTGGCATCTGCAGCCCGGCTTCAGATTCCAGCCCACATACCCGTGTGCGTCTCGGGCGGGGCCCTGGACCCCAGGGGTCCCCTGAGACTCCCTGGCAAAGCTGTCTCCATGTCCTTCAAGGCCACGTTCCCTGGCAGAGAGTCAGCGGGTAGAAATATTAGCTTTCTTGTCCCACCCTTCACCCCCTAGGTTTGAATTTCTCTCCTTGGAGCAGCTTCTCTGGGGTTGCCCCTTTCCGCCTCCTGCCCAGGCGTTGCTCTCTGTGCCCCGAACGCCCCACGGCAGCCTCCTCGGGGGTGTGTTTCAGCTTCGGGCAAGGCCAGTGGGTGCCCAGCCCTCGGCCCTCGCCCCATGCTCCCCCGGAGGTGGAGACAGGACGAGCCCTCCCGACTCTTCCCAGGCATCCTGGAGATCACGGCGGTGGAGGTGGGCGTCGTGGCCATTAAGGGGCTCTTCTCAGGACGGTACCTGGCCATGAACAGGAGGGGCCGGCTCTACGCTTCGGTGAGTGCAGCCTCTCGTGGCGGGGGGGGGGGGGGGGGGGGGGGGGGGGGGGACATGGAGGGAGCTGCCATCCCATCTCCCCTGCAGGTCGCTCGAGGGAGCTGGGAGCGGGGCAGAGGGGATTCCCCAGTTCCCAATGGAATAAGGGGACCCAGGCCAACCTTGGCCCGAGCAAAAACTCTGCTCCCTGGAGCCCAGGGAGGAGGAGGCAGGGTGTGCAAGCCAGGGCCCCCCAGGGCTCTTGGCTCTTAGGAGATGACCCAGAGGAGGGGCGGTGGGACCTGAGTTGAGTCCTAGGAGGCGCACAGGCTGGAACCCAGCACGCCCTCCGCTTGGGCTCCCACAACGGAAAAACATCCGTGGCTCTGTGGGTGTGGACAGCGCCCTTGGGTGGGGGAGGGGGCACAGGGAGTGAACTACATGTACTGGGAAATCTGCTGTCTCCAGCTGGGCATTACACGCACCTCGGCCGGTCCCCTTCTCGGGCAGTTCCATTCCTGGTGACCAACCCCATGGGCCCTGAGGGTCACTCCCACGCAGGTCCCTCTCTCCGTTCCGCATGTGCAGGGGGACGCACTGCTTTTCCCCCTTTGAAGTCAGGCAAAGCACCCGCAAGAAGAGTCACAGGGAAACCCGCCTTTAGGCCGATCCTTCCGTCACAGCTGCTCCGCCGCTTTGTCAAAGGCAGCGCCCAGGCTCGCGTGTGCCCGTCACACGCTGGGACGCGGCAGCCCTGGGGGGGCCGTGTCTGGGCGGAGGGACCCTCTGCGCCCGGCCTCTCAGACCTCAGCAGTGGTTTGTTCACAGGGCGTGCCCTCAGCCCGGGGTCTGGGCTGGGCTGTTCTAGAGGTGGGGTGTGCCCTTCCGGTCCCTCAGCGCTGACTTTCTGTTCCTCAGAGGAGGGGACACCCAGTGAGGAGGTCTTGCTGGCCTTCGGTCATGGTGCAGATCTTACCGGCCGCTGAGGGCCTCCCGGCACACCAGGGACATCCACCAAGGGGCAGGGAAGGCTGAATTGAGAGGGCAGGCCTAAAGCTACTGCCAGTGCTTTTACGGGCGGGTCCGGGCTCTGGGGACAGAACAAAGCGTGAGCTGAGCTTCCGTCCCCAAGAGCTGATGGCATTGGCTTTGGGGAAGGAGAAAGAGAGGGTCCTGGCCTCACTGGGAAACAGCCAGGAGGTCTGGGTGAAAGGTGTGGAATTTTCCAGAGCACCAGCAGGAAAGGTCTCGCTGCTCTGCAGAAACCTGGAGGGGAGGCAGCCCAGTGCCACCCCATGTCCCCGGCCTGGGCACCGCCAGCCAGCCTGTGAGTGCTGTGCCCGCTGCCCTGCCTCTTGGCTGTGGGGTTCCCTCATCTTTGCGTCACCTCCCAGGCCAGCTCATCCACTTCTGTGGCTTGGTGGCCTTTGCACCCTGCCAACCCCTAGTTCCAGCCCTGACCTCCCTTCTGAGTTAGAGGTCACCCCCAACAGGACAGAGGATGGAGCGGCTCCCCGAATGCCCCCCGCCTTAAAGATTGCCCCCCAACTCGCTCCAGCCCACGGCCAGCTGGGAGTCACGGGGGACACTGGCTGACTCAGCACCACGTCCAGTCCTGGGCTCTACCCCCTGAATCCTCCTCCTGTGTCCACGCCCCTCGCCCCCCACCTTCTGCTCTCGGCTGGAGCCCTTAACTCAGGCTGGCATCTCAGCAGCTGTGGGTCAGGGCTGCTGGCCTCCAGCCTCGCCCTCTTCCAGTCCGTCTGTCCGTCCGTCAATCTATCTCTCCATCTATCCACATCCATCCACCTATCCATACATCCATCCATCCATCTGCCTACCCTCCCTGCCTCCCTCGCTTCCTTCCGTCTGGCGTGCGTTCCTTCATTCAGCAGTGGCCTGTCACGCCCTGTGCGAGGTGCATGCCGAGGGTCTTCCTAAAATGCAAACCCACTCAAGCGTGGTCTCCCGGAGCCCCGTCGGTCACCCACGGTTATCACTCAGGTGCCACAGCTCCGCCCCCAGAGCAGCAGCCCAGATGCCTTCTGTCCCCACCCCTACGCCATCACTCGAGACTCAGCCCCTCCCGGCTCTGGCCCCTCTCTCGGTTCTGCAAAACAAGCCGCCCACCCGCCCCTCCATGCCTTTGGCCATCCCATCACTGCATGGAACGTTCCTGTCCCCAAAGCTGCCCACTGGAAAGCACCCACCATCCCTAACAACCCTCTCCAAGTGTCACCTCCCTGGGGACGGTGTCCAGTCGGCTTCCTCCTGACACCTGCATCGTGCCTACCCACTGCCTTCCCTGTACCCTTGGAAGCCCCTAAAAGGCGCAACAAAGTGCTCAGCCCCCCAAGAGCCCCTCAGGAGGGCCTGAGCCCCTTGCTGTCCAAGGCCTACCGGTCTGTGTCCATTCAACTGGTTCCCCCACCCCCCCACCAAGTGTCTCTGCAAAGAGACAGCCCAGCTTCTGGCTTCCTGGTGGGTGGGCCTGAGCCCTTGGGGACGCCCCTTCTCCAGGACGGAGGACGGGAGGACAGTCACTGCCCATCACAGTCCTGCGTGGGGGACAGACACCAATGCAGCCTGCAGGGGGCGGGGGTGGGGTGAGTCTGCCCTGAGCCCACACCACACAGGGGCCGGGCACTGGCCAAAACAGCGCTTTATCCCGTGTGATCTGGGAACTGGCACCTCCCGGGCCTCAGTTTCCCCACCTGTAAAGTGTGGAGGTTGGCCTTGAGCACCCAGGCTCTGAGCCTCCGCTTGTCAACAGAAGAACAGAGAGGGGTGGGGCTTACGGGGAGAGGCGGCCCCGCCCCCCCACTCAGCTGCAACCACCCCCACTGCCACCCAAGGCATTGTTGCTTAAACATCTGAGTTCTTCCAGGTCACCCGTTGCTGAATTCCTGGTCTGGGACCCCCAAGAGTGGGCCTGTGGCCCTGTGGCTCACCTGCCCTCAGGGATGGACCCCGAGGGTCTCTTGCTCCTGCTGGGTGGCCAGGCCCAGGGGAGACGCCAGGTCCTACTGCCTGCCTTCCCCTGTGCCCAGCCCTGCCCCTTGACGGAGTTCAGGGAGGGGAGGAGGCCCCGGGCACAGCCACCTGCTCACAGCCGGGACTGAGCCTCAACTGAGTGGGCGTAAGGCACACCCCCACTCCCAGCCCAACCTGGGGGCCCTGTGAGGCACCCTGGGGACCTTGGGACCCTGGCTCCTGCAATCCCGACTTTCACCTCTGCCCGTCCAGAGGGAGGGACTCACATCCCTGCACTGTGTCCCAGGCTGACGGGGGTCCCCTCATCTCTGCTGACAAAGTTGGCCTCCCTCCTATCTGCTGGGAGGGGGTGGCTCCCTGACAGGGCCCTGAGGGCGGTGTCTGCGCGGAGGGAGTCGGAGCTCAGGACTCAGGCCTGTGTCCCTGCTTCAGCCGTGGGGCCGAGACAGGGTGGCCAAGACGGCAGCTCTCTGCATTCAAGGCCCAGAGCTGGGATCCCGCTTGGCCGCTGATGGGAAACCAGCTGTGTGTGTTCTCCCCCGCTTTTCTTCCATTGTTCTTCTTTCTCACTGATGCCGTTTCTTCTGGGGTGCCATCCCCTTCCTCCACTTCGCTGGCAGACGTCCAGGGCACCTGGGTCAGGCGGGCCATGGAGGGGCGTGGGAGGCTGGGGATCCCCCGAGGGGAGGCGGGGAGAGCCACCCTTCCCAAGGGGCTCGGGAAACCTTGCTGGGGGAAAGGATGCTTGAGCTGAGTCCCAAAGGCCAAGTTCACCAGACACAGGTGGGAGGAAGGATGCTCGGGCGCGGGGCACAGCCCAGGCCACGGTGTGGAGAGCCGTCCCTGAGACCCTCGCCCTGCGTCCGGTGGCTTCCTGGGGACACCGCTGACCATGGCGTCTTGCCCCAAACTCGCAGGAGAACTACAACGCCGAGTGCGAGTTCGTGGAGCGGATCCACGAACTGGGCTACAACACGTACGCCTCCCGGCGGTACCGGACGGGGCCCAGCGGGCCGGGGGCCCGGCGCCAGCCCAGCGCCGAGAGACTGTGGTACGTGTCGGTCAATGGCAAGGGCCGGCCCCGCAGGGGCTTCAAGACGCGCCGCACGCAGAAGTCCTCGCTGTTCCTGCCCCGCGTGCTCGACCACAAGGACCACGAGCTGGTGCGGCTGCTGCAGAGCGGGGCCGGGCTCAGCGGCGGCCCACCCAGACCCCCGGGCAAGGGCGCCCAGCCCTGGCGGCGGCGACAGCGGCAGAGGAGCCCGGGAGGTGCTTAGCTGCCAGCCCCGTGGAGTGGAGGCCTCACGCATTCCGGCCACATGGCTGGGCGTCCACTGTCCAGCCTGGCTGACCATCACGGCAGGGCAGCTCCCCGGAACCGACTCCCCCCACTCATCCCTGCCCCCTTTCCTGCTCCTGAGCTGGCGGCTCCTTCGAGGGCTGACAGAACGGATCCCCAGCCCTTCCTGGTTTCCTCGGGCAAGCGCCAGTCAAATCGGGACCAGGGGCAGAGCCGCGCCAGTCAAATCGGGACCAGGGGCAGAGCCGACGCTGGGAGGGGCGGGAGGGGAGGGGGAGACACTGTGGGTGGCACTGGCCGGGAGCCGCGTACACGTCCACGGGGAAGGCCGGCCGAGTGCGGGGTCCCAGCCAGCCGGGTGGCTCCCTGAAGTGCAGCCATGGGACCGCGGGGGACTGTGTGACCGGAACATTGAAGTGCGTGATTCTGCCTGGTATTTAATAGATGATGACGCAGTCTGAGGGAAGCGCTTGCAGTTTTTACTGGGACGTATCTGCTCGTGAGGACTGCAGCGTCCGGGCCGAACCGCTGCGTCGGGTGTGAGGTTGTATTCGCAGAAACTGGGCTAACGATGCATTTCATCTCCTGGTCTTGGAAGCAATTTTTCAAAAGCCGCAGATGGCCCGTGTGCGCGGAAAGAAAGGCTGATGCGTGTGGGAGCGTGTGTGCACACTTTGTGAATCCTGTGACTGTCTGCCCACATCTGTGCATGGACCTGTGTGCATGCAGGCGTGTGCGCGTCCCTGTGCGTTCCTGGTTGTGTCTGAACCTAGTTTGCACACGTGTGGAGAGAGCGAGGAGAGAGGGACTTTGTTTAAAGTTCCGATGAGCCCTCTGCAGCGAAGCCGTGTGCGTCTCCACCTGCCCAGGCCCAGGGTGCTGTCCAGGCTCTGTCCTTGCAGCGCCCCCGGGACCTGGACATTTCTGTCTTTGCCTGAGAAAACCAGGCTCAGAGAGAGGGGGCTGCTGGCTGCAGTCCGGCCAGCAGGGGGCCAAGCTCCTCTGGGTCAGGTGACTCCCCGCCCCTCCACCTGCTTCCCCAACAATGAGGGTAGGCGGGGTCCCCTGGGGCAGGCCCAGGTGGGAGCCTGAGGGCAGGGCAGGGGCTCTCTCCGCTGGACCTTCCAGGAAGCAGCCGCCCCTGGCAGTGGGGCCCAGCGGAGGGGTGTGGCCGGGGCCTCCGCTCCCTGGTGCCCGCTGAGGTCAGCCCAGACTTGGGGGTGCTGAGGACAGGGCCATGGGGAGTCCAAAGACAGGCCTGCGCCAGTGTCCCTGTCCCTGACTCCTGTTGACCCCTGGCCAGTCCCTTCAAACCAGGTTTTTGGTTTTTAAGCATGAAAAACAAGCCCGCCCTGGCTGGTGTGGCTCAGTGGATTGAACACTGGCCTGTGAACCCAAGGGTCGCCGGTTCGATTCCCAGTCAAGGCACATGCCTGGGTTGTGGGCCACGTCCCCAGTAGGGGGCGCACAAGAGACAACCACACATTGATGTTTCTCTCCCTCTCTTTCTCCCTCCCTCACCCTCTCTAAAAATGAACAAATAAAATCTTTAAAAAAAGAAAATGAAGCCCAGAGGGAAGAAGGCTTTGGTGTCAGACTGAAGCACTTAAAGGAATGCAGTGACCGCAGCGCTGGTGGCAGGTCAGAGCCACCGCGTCAGGACTCCGGGGGACGGCCTGGAGTATGAGAGCACTTTGGGGGGGTGGGGGCCACAGTCGCGCCTGGTGCACAGCTGGGGAAGCTGAGGCTCGGAAGGAGGCCCGACCTGTTTAATGTGCCCGGCTCCTGGGCGGCCCGTCCCCGGGCACCCTGTTTAATGTGCCCAGCTCCTGGGCGGGCCCATCCCCGGGCACCCCGGGTGCCAGGGGCAGGCTGCAGGGGGAGGGCTGTGCCAAGTCGGGTCTGCAGGGAGGTGGCAGGGCCGATGTCCTGCTGTACTCCACCTGCTGACCAGCAACACAGTCCCTGGGGGGCCCAGGGACCCCTCCTGGAAGGGGCCCCACCCCAAAGCCCCCTGCCTCCCTGTGTCCGCGACCTACAGGGGTGGGAATGCAAAATGGGCGGCCGCTGCGGGGCCCGGGTGGCAGTTCTCGAGACAGGGACACACTGGCCCGGCGTGTGACCCAGCAGTGGCGCCTCTGGGAACGGTCTCTGGATGTGCGGAAAGCAGGGGCTCCCACAGACGTGTGCACACGGCGTGTGTGGCCGTGCTGTGCACACTGACCACACGGAGCACCCACCACGTCCGTCGGCGGTTGGATGGGAACTCGAAACTCTGCCCATCCGCACAGTGGACCGTCATCCAGCCTGAAGCAGGAAGGGGACTCTGACACCTGCGGTCACGTGGCTGGACCTTGGGGACAATTTAAGTTAAATAAGCCAGTCACAAAGGACAAGTCCTGTGACTCCGCTCCTAGGAGGCCCCTGGAGGAGCCAAGCTCATGGGCAGAAAGGAGGACGGTGGGAGGTGGGCAGCGAGTGTTTAATGGGGACAGGGGTCAGTGGGAGGACGAAGTCCTGAGATGGCGGTGGTGAGCAATGGCCACACACCACTGAGCAGGTTCCACGCCACGGCGCCGCACACGGAAAAAATGGATAAACGAGCAAAACAACAGAAAACACGGGCACCCCTACGTGGGGGGTCATGTGCCTTCCCCGTCAAAAGTAGACGGACATAGCGTCAAAAGTGCTCGGTAAGCAGCGTTGAATACATTTTCTATAAAGAACCTCTCAGGAGTGGCCAGCGAGTCACCCCGTCTTTGCGGAGCTGACGGGGGCGGCGGGGGGGCTCTGCTCACCCACACCTGCCCCCTCCCCCTCCACCATGCCTGTCCCCAGGAAAAGGTGGCCCTGCCTGTGTGAAGTCAGCAGGCCAGGCCCCTGCCCAGCCCCGAGCCCCTGCCCCAGCGGCCCCTCTGATGGGGAAGGCGGGCCCGGCCCTGGGTGCGGGGCTTCAGCTGCTCCGAGCGGGCCTTTGAGCCCCTGCGCAGGTTCAGGCGCCTCCCGCCTCCCTGGGGGTTGAAGGACCTGAAAAGATGAGCCCCAGGTCTATAATTAGCACCCACCCATTGAAGGGTGACCTTGCCAGGGCCACATTCCGAGGCTGAGCCAGATATAGCCCCCCGGGCTGACCCCGACCCCTGCCTGGCTGCAACAGCTGGACGGCCGTGGGGCTACGGTCCGCACCTCGGAGCCGGGTTTGGGGGAGGCAGCCCAGACCCAGCCTCAACCACTCGCGCGGTGTCGCGGTGGGTCCTGCGAGTCCAGGGCCAGTCTCCGCCTCTTGCCGGCCTCACCTTCCCCATCTGTCCACGGGCTCCCACGGCGGCCGCTGGGAACGTTGAGGGGTGAACGGTCGGTAAATAATAGCTTCACAGCCGTGAGTAGGGAGGGCAGAGGGCAGGCTTTACTTTTTCCAGAAAGATGTGGGAGACCCACCGGGAACAGAGTGTGCCCCCCCAGGAACACGTTCCTCAGGGGTCCTGTGAGGAGGGCGGGGGTGGGGCCCATGGAAAGTCTGGGAGGGCACAGGGAGCACTGAAGGCGAGCTGGGAACTCCTGGGAGACCCTGTGCCTTGGGAAGTCCAGTTCAAAGTTAGAAATTTCAAAAGTTCATTTATTTTTGTCAATAGAATAAATAAATGCATTTATCTGCCTTTTGTACAGTTCAGGAGAAGAGCACAGTAATTCTCCTTGCACCCACCCACCCATCCATGCATCTCTGTGCATCCATCCACCACCTATCCATCCATCCATCCATCCACCCACCACCCATCCATCATCCACTATCCATCCACCATCCATCCACCATCCACCCACCACCCATCCATCATCCACTATCCATCCACCATCCATCCACCATCCACCCACCACCCACCCATCCACCATCCACCATCCACCATCCATCCACCCACTCCTCACCACCCAGCCACCCACTCCTCACCACCCATCTACTGAGTGTGGGCCGGCCAGATGCCAGACCTCTTGCCAGTCAGGCAGCTACATGGGTGAGCGGCTTGTCCTTGCCCACGAGGGGCTCACAGCCTCACGGGCGACAGAGGTGCGGCTCCAAATCACATGGCGGGAGCAGTGACCTGGAGATGTTTGGAGAAAACTGGGGCCACACCCTGTTACTGACAATGATGGGGACAGCGGCCGTCAGCACCCTGTTCTGGAGAACCAGTGCCTTGCGGCCACCTAGCCACCGTCTAGATGACAACATCCTCATCCACTGTCAGAGCCGGACCAGGACATGGAAAGGCCCAGACTGAAGGGCTGGGGGGCCGATGGGGGGAGGGGGGTGATGCAGGGAAAGAACTGACTCCATGGTGAGGGGTGTGGAGGATCACAGACCTTGGGGTTCGGGTCTCCGTCAGGGCCAGTCCTGGTTCGATGACCCCTCACCCACCATGCCCACAGCCTCAGAAAGCAGAGCACCCTGCCAGGCCAGGCCGCCCAGACCAGGGGAGACAGGCCTCCTGGGCTCTCCCAGGAGGGCGGAGCCTCCTGGAGCCCCACCCGTCCCCCTCCAAGAGTCCCTGGGGGGTGATGGCGGAATGGGTCAGCGGGAGAAGCTGTCGGGGAAACCGCCCTGTCTCTTTGATTCTCAGGATGGGGGCTCTTTTTCCTTTGCCACATATTTATTCTGACCTCCTCCCTCCATGAACCCTCACCAGGCAAGAGCCAAGTTCATGGGCAAGTTCAAATTCTCATCTCGGGCAAGCAGACCGGCCCTCCAAGCACCCAAGGGACCTCGGTGGTGCTTTCCGGAGTGGCCTCTGTGCCAGGACACTTGTCCAGGCTCCCCGGCCGCCTCCACCCCGTCCCTCCCCGCCCCGTGCTGCACCAGGACCAGCCTTCCCGCTGCTTTCTCCACCTGGCTGCTCCGCCACCTTTGCTCCGCAGGTGCCGCTGCTTCTGGGAGAACTTCTGAGGCTCTCCTACCCGACGTCAGGTCCCTCTTATTTTTTCTCACGATGCCTTGTTATTTTGTCCACAGGTCCCTACGCAATCTGTAATTATCTAGTTAATTGTACAGTCGCTGCTGCCCACCTGAGGGGGAGGCACCTGGCCTGTTTACCCTCCGACCGCATCTGCCTCTGGCTGGGGGCTGCTCACGGAGCCGCTGCCTCCGGGGACTCCCGGCCACTCCACAGGGGCAGGAACCGGGTGCGAAGGGGGGAAGCTCTGGGGTCCACGTGCACTGGACAGTGAGGGCCGGGGGTGAAGGGGGGTGGGCGGGCCCTCGGCGGCCTCTGCCACCCTCTGTCGTGACCTCTGGCAGGTGAGGAAACGGAGGCTCAGAGAGATGGGGCAGTTTTATTAAGGGGCACGTCAGGGTCGGTCCCGAGCTCTGTCGGGCTCCTTATGTCCTTACAGGGCTCTGGGGACAGGCGGGACACGGAGGGGCGGGCCGGTTCTTCAAAATGTCACACGCAGAGTCACCCAGGGGCCAGCAGCGCCACCCCTCGGCGTATCCCCAAAAGAACAGAAAACGCACCCACGTGAGAACCTGCCCACAAATGTTTGCCGTTCCTGGCTGCCCAGGAGTGGAAACAGCCAGAACGTCCACCTCGGGAGGGACAGACAGCACAGTGCATTCTCCCCGTCTGTGAGATATTAGTTGGCCCGAAAAAGCAAAGACGTAGAAGGTATTCTGTGACCCAGAGGAGCCCTGGAAACAGTGCTGAGAGAAGGCGGTTGGACAGAAAAGGCTGAACACTCAGGGGTTCCGTTCCTACGAACAGCCCCGGCCTGCGGAATCGGTGGGGACAGCACGTAGGCTGGTGGCTGCTGGGGCTGCGGGGCGGCGGGGGGTCGGGAGGCTGGTGACCGTGCGGGTTCCTTTTGGGGTGATGAGCACGTTCTCACGGACCTGAGGATGGCTGCGCAGCGCTCTGAATGTAGACCCGGTGAACTGTACGCCCTGAAAGGGTGGCTCGCACGGTAGGAAGACTATGTCTCAGTGAACTTGATTGTGACAGCCAGGTCTGTGAGAGCAGAACCGGTCTGGCCCTCCCCAGGCTTTGGAGACAGGAAGTGGGGGCTGGGGGGTCCCAGGGGTCTGGGAGGGCACCCCTGCCTGCAGTGCTGCGGCCTACCAGCAGGTGGCAGTGGCCTCAGCGACGAGCTCCAGGTGGACCCAGCTGACTGAGGACCTGGTCTGCCCAATCTTGGTGTGTCCACCAGGAATGGGGGACGGTGGCGCCTCTGTGACATGCTCGCAGCGCCTACCGGGTCACCACGATGACCCTCCCAGCACGCCCGCCTAGGATGGCGCATGGAGGCAGAGGGCCCCCGCCCCAGGCCAGAGCAGGGCTGGGGCCCTGGGCACGCAGTGGGCGCCCGCTCTTACGGACCCAGGACACAGAGCTGCAGCCCATGCTGAGAACGAGCCCATCTGTACAAAACAATGATGGCGAGGCGGGAGAGGAGGAAGAGGAAGAAGAGAAGCGAGTGTCGGCCCGGGCCCAGCTCCACAGGCAGCACTTCGCTTGGATTGCTCTCCCCCTCGGCAGTCGGAGGGGGGCTGCAACTCTCCCCGTGGGCCAGGTGTGGAGCCAGGGCCCAGAGGAGGGTGGCTGTTTGTCCAGGCCACGCAGCTTCCAGGGGGTGGGGCCCACATCCACACCCAGCCACCTGGCTCCGGGGCCCCGCTGGTCCGAAGGAGAAAGCCTCGATTCAGACCAGTGGTTCTCAGATGGGGTCACCTGGCCTAGGATCGGGCTAGCAGTGTGTCCCCAGGCCCCAGCCCAGAATCAACCAGCCATCTGCGTGCTAACAAGCGCTCCGGGTGAGCCCCTGCGCTGGCCCTGAGGAGCCCCGATTTAAAGGGACAGCCTCGTGAGTCGCTCACCCTAAGCTAGCACAGAAAGCGCTTTGCTGTGGGTTGGGTGCTTTCCACCCACCGTCACCCGGAACTCTCTCAGCCGCTCTGCCAGGCTGGCCACGATAATCCCCACTTTGCAGATGGGGAGACTGAGACTCAGGTCCCTAGTGGTAAGGCATGAGCATAGACAGGAAGCTGGGTCTGAGAGGTCGCTGCGCCTGCTGCAAACGATGGTCGTGGGGAGCATGGCTGTACCCCCAACGTGCACACGCTCTCTCTGTGGGCCAGAGAGCAGCTGGAGGGCTGGGCAAAGGGGTGCTCCCTCCAGCCAGGTGTGAGCTTTACCCCTGCAATGTGGGCGTCGCTGTCTGGGGCCACCTCGGACCTTCTGCTGAGAGGAGATGGGTCAGAGTAGGTGGGTCCCAGTTCTTCCAAAGTTCACCAACGCCTGGTCTGGGGCTTCTCTGGCCCCGTCAGCAGGGGGTTGCATCCTTCCAGGGCTCCACCCCATCTGCACACCCACATCGAGGTTGCTTTTGGAGCCAGTGCTGGCCCCAGTTGAACTTCCCATAGTAGCTGTTTTCCCTCTGTGAGTTAGTATTCAGCAATGAGGGTGAGGAAATGAAAGATGAATGTACATTAAACAAGATGAAAGTGTTTGTCTCTCGTGTAAGGGAAGAAGTGGCTCCACATTTTTTAGGGACTCAGGCTCCTTCTATCTTTTCCCTTCATATTCATCATATGGTTTTGACCTCATGGTACATAATGGCTGCTTGGGCTCTGGCCATCCCATCCACATTTCACCCAGATATCAGCAAACAAAAAACCTCCCAGACACCACACCCACAAGTGTTGCTTACCTCCCATTGGCCAAAGCTCAGTCACATGGCTTATCCAAGTTGCAAGGGAGGCTGGGAAATGTAGTCTTTATTCCAGGCAGTAATACGCAAGGCAAAACGCAGGATTTTTATTACCAAGAAGAAAAGAGAGAAAGGATATCAGGGGTCTCTATCTCCTTCGGGTGAGCACCATGATTCCTCCTCCATCTGTGTGCCTCCGGGGCCATGAGACCTTCCTTCCCCGGCAGCTTCTTCAAATGTCAGGAACACAGAAGAGAATGCTTGGCCATTGGGTGTCCTCCCTGCTACAAGAGTGGCATGAAGATTTATTGCCAGCCTAGCCCAAGGCCACCTGCTGGAGTCGGAGCCCCTGCAGGTCCCACCCGAGCCCGGCCCTGGCCCAAGGATGCACAGAGGCTTTCCCGGTGGGACACTGAGCGACTGCCATCAGAGGCCTCCCCGGGGCACAGACAGGAGCTGATACCCTCACCTGTCACCCCCACGCTGCCCTGGGGTGGGGCCACCGCCGCCAGGCAAGCCAGCACCTTCCTCAGACCCACAGCCCCAAGGGAGGTTGGGGGGTGCTGCGGAACCCCATGGGAGGCCACGCACCAGCCACCGTATCTGGCCGCACACTTTGCTTAGCTGACGCCGCTGTGAGCGCAGGAAGTTCTGGTCACCAGCCTCCTATGGTGGGATAGGTGCCTCCTGGCCCTGGGCCCTGGCTCCTCCGGGCCTGAGGTTCTCAGCAACCCCACGTGATGCTGGCATGGGGGACAAGGGGTGGCAGTGGTGTCTAGCCCGACAGCACGCCTCCCAGGGCAGTGGTCATGGGGCTCAGCCGAGGGCAGCCCTGCATCTGCAGCTGGGCCTCCTTCGGAGCCAGGCCCCTGTGGACCTTGGTCACCATCCACTAGTTTCTCCCTGGCAAAGGGACAGGAGAGCCCTCTTCCACCTGGACACACGGCCAGGACCCCGGAGGGGCAGGGATGGGCACGGGGGGAGAGGGCCCTGGACCAGCAGTGGGGTTCCCGTCCTGCTGGCCGTGGTCACGGCCCTACGAGTTGCTGGCCACACGGAGCCCAGGCTCGGGCTCACTTGCTCAGGCCTCACGTTTATCCTGGGAGGTATATAGGTACTGTTACCATCATCCCTGCTTTGCCAATGAAGAGAAACCGTTCAGAGAGGTGAAGCCATCTGCCTGAGGTCACACAGCACTCACCAGGTCTTCATGGCCAGAGTGCGGGCCGGACAGACAGACGTGAGTTCCAATCCAGCCTCACTACTCACGCTCCGTGGCATGCATGGGACAGTCGCTCTGCCCCCCTCCGGGCCTGTTTCTCCTTGTAAAATGGGGGTACCTGTTCATGCCTCACCCCCATAGAGGACCCTGTGAGACACTCAGGAGAGAGCAGATGTGGATGTGGCAGGTTCTAGCTGAAAGTCATTAGAGTCACTTAGGCTTCTAGAAACCATCGGGACCCCACACGATGCAGGGCCTCGCGGAGGAGACGCTCACAGTAGCCCACGGAGACGGAGTTGGCCCTGGGGGTCCTCAGAGCCATGGGAGTGAACACCTAGAATCAACCGGCGGGCGTGGCTCAGAGGATGGGGTGACGTCCCGCAGACTGAAAGGTCGTTGGTTCGATTCCCGTCAGGGCCCAGGCCTGGGTGGCGGGTGTGGTCCCCAGTTGGGGGCGTGCAAGAGGCAACTGATTGCTGTTTCTCTCGCACATCGATGTTTCTCACACTCACTCTCCCCCTTCCTTCCCCTCTCTTTATAAATAAATAAATAAATAATCTTTTTTTAAAAAGCTGTCAAGATCATTAAAATAAGGCAGGGCTGAGAACACGGAGACCGGACAGCTAAGTGTGGCATTCTGGATGGGGTCCCAGGACGGCCAAAAGGGACATCAGGTGAAAATGACAAAACTCCGCCTAAAACACAGTTCTTAGTGGATAACAATGTGTTCCCACTGGTTCAGATTGTAACCAACAACCCACACAAATGTGTCAGGAACAGGGGAGCCCACGTGCCTGGGGAACTCTCTGTCCTGTTCCGTAACTTTTCTGTGAATCTGAAATCATTACAAAGTTAAAGGTTCATTAATGAATGAGATAAAACGCCGGCATCTCTGCTTGCTGCTGGGATTAGTAAGAGCAGGACAGTGACAAGCAAAGGCCCAGCGCACCCCGTGCTGGTGAGGACGTGGTTAAACCGGCAGCCTGGCCGCGTGGCCGCCGGCGCACACTGGTGCGTTTACAGCCCCGAATTCTTGGCCCGGATCCAGAGATTCCGCCTCTGAAGATCACATCCCAAACACAGGGAAAACATGTTTACGCGTAGAGATGTTCATCGCGGCATTGTTTATGATTGAAAAGAAGGAAAAGCCTCGGAAACCGCCTAATATCAGAAAAGGAGCCGAGTGTTTAAACAAACCACGTGCACCCCTCCTCCCTGCAGAAGCCCCGGCGTCTCCGAAGGCCACAGGACACTGTGGGAAAGTGGCGGGCTGTATTTATTAAGTGAGAACAAAAATTGTGTTTGCTAATGATTCGTTCATTCATCCATCCATTCAGAAGGGAACACGTCCTGCGGCCTGGGCTGTGCCAGGCGGCCCCTACCCCTGGGAGCTCGGTGTCACGGGCGAGGTGGGGCCAGCCGCTGTGGCCCCCAGGGGAAGGGTGTCGGTGACGGTGACCACACTGGACCCCGGAGGGATGGACAACTTCTGCAGATGAGCTGCCTCTGAAGCGGCCTCAGCCTCACGGAGGAGGTGGGGTGGGCTTTGCTGGGGGGTGATGCACAGAGGCAGTGAAGTCCCATGAGCCTGGCCGGTAGTCCCCTCGCGTGGGGGACTGTGCAGAGAAGCCAGGTCTGTAGGCACAGCCTAGGCTACCGGACATTTCCCGTCGGGCAGAGGAGCCGGGGAGGGCTCAAGAGGCAGTGGCCGGATCAGATTCCTTCCCAGCGTCTCTCAGGAGCCACCGCCCGGGCTCGGGCCCCTGGGCCACCCTCCCGCATTGTGGCGGGCCCACTCACCGTGACCGCGCCCTCGGCCACAGGAAGCGGCCCCTCCCCTCAGGACCTATCAGGACCTCCATCTCAAGGGGCCTTTCTGCGGCCGGATTCCTGGCCTGGGCGATCAAGATGGACAGAGGCCGGCCGGGCCCCTTCGGAGTGCCACGGTCACTGCTCCTGGCATGTCCACATCCTCTGCCCCCTGGGACTACAATGGCTCGTGAGAAACCAAACATCCCGGGGCTGACTTGACAGCCGTCCACAGCCCAGCCCTGGGTCCTGGGAAGCAGGGCCACACAGTCGCGGGCCTGGAGCGCGACCGAGGATGGAAAGAGGCCTGCTCCCCCTGCCACAGAGCATCGTGCTGAAGAGGGCCCGGCCCCTGTGCTGCCTTCCAGCACAGGACCCTGCCGCCAGCTAGCACCATGCCGCCCCCAGAAGTGCCTGGTGAGGAGGTCAGACCACCAGCCAGTCTTCCTCAGAAGTCTCGCCAGCCGTGCCATTTTCTTGCGGAATCCCCACCACGAGGGTAGCAGGGGACTGAGGTTCAGAGGGGGTGCGTGACTTGCCCAGGGTCACCCAGCAAGGGATTAGCGGAATGGAGCTCCCCAGCGTTCTCCCATGGACAGGCTCATGTCCCCTCGCAGCCACAGTTGGGGGGGCAGCGGGTTGTTCCCAAGCCAGCCTGCAACCGTCGTCCTTATAAGGGCAATCGGGAAACGAAGCAGAACTACCAGGAAATGGAGCAAGCTGTAAACACACCGACAAAACACAAATGCAGAAATGACGCTGATGCACCCACAAAAACATTGCTTTGCAAAGACTTGGTCAAGATTCCTCAGCCCTGACCTGTGTGGCTCAGTGGGTTGGGGCGTTGCCGGTTCGATGCCTGGTCAGAGCACATAGGAGAGGCAGGTGATTCGATCGATGGCTCTCTCTCACATCGGTGTTTCTCTCCCTGTTTCTCCCTGCCTTCCCCTCTCTCTAAAACTAAAGAGAGAGAGAGAGAACTACACAAGACAAGTGAACATCCGTGGGATGCGCTTGATGTTGATGGCCATCACGACCCGTGACGCTGCTCCTGGGCTCTGTGAGTCTCCGGGGGGCTGGGGGGTGCTGCAGAGGCAGAAGGGCCGCTCACGGAGAGATGGCGCGACTCTGCTCCGCACCCCAGGGGCCCTGCCTGCTCCCGTCTGCGGTGTCTCCTGGGTGTGGCCACGCCCATGGTGCAGGTGTTGCCTGGGGCAGGGCTGAGCAGTGGGGATGGAGGTTGTAGCCCCCAAAACAACAAATACCTCTCGCCCAGCTCCTTCCAGAGGTGAGTGGCTTCGGCCTTGCTCCGCAGCCGCGAGCTCTTAGACAGACAGGTGGGGCCATCTTTAATTCTCCAATCGCTTCGGTTCACTCACCAGATACTGAACCTCTCCCAGCCTCAGGGGCACCCCGCCACCCACCTCCCAAGTCTCCAGCCCCATCGAGTGTCCTGGCCTCCCTTTCCTGCTGGCCAGCCACACCACCACCTTTCGGTCCCTCCACCTCGCTGGCAGGCCCAGACCGACCATCGGGTGGCACAGGTCAGGGACATAGGCCAAGGCCCAGCCTGCACCCCCGGGTACCTGCAGGACACTCAGACCTGGGGCCTCTCCGGCACGGCAGGGAGGAGACAGGACGGTGGGCATCAGGGGACTGAACCCACCACGAGTTTGGTTTAACGCTGGATGACAGCGAGAGGCCTTTCTGCTGGCCCAGGCCTGGGCCTGTGCCGGGAGCCGGCTCACCGGCCTGTGCCCCAAGCGGCCAGAGAGCTCTGCCTCCAACACACAACCACAGGCCCCCCCACCCTCCCCAGCAGGCTTTTCAAAGGCCCCTGGCGGCCGCCCGGGCTGCCTGGCTTTCCCCGGAGTCTCACCTCCAGGCTTTCACATGCTGTGCCCAGGTCACCGGGCCCCCCAACTCCAACCCTAGCTGTGGGCTGACCCACTGCCTCACCCCCTTCACACCCCACCCACGAGACCCTTGATTTCCCCTCTGAACCCTCTCGCTGTGGGTCGCTCCTTGCTCGGTGTCCGCCTCTCCCACTGACAGGGTGGCTCCGTCTCTGCTGGGTCCCCAGGCCGGGGACAGGGCCCATGCGTGCAGAAGCCCAGCCGCGGTTTGTTGATCGACTACCTGGGCTTCCACGCGGACAAAACGCCCCCTGCCCTACAGGGCCGACACCAGCTCCAGGCCCCCGTGGCGACCAGGCCAGACCACGGGGAGGGGCGGCCGAGAAGGTGAAACATTTAGTGAAAGCATTCGAGTTCAGCGGGTGGCCGGCATTTCAGGTACCAGCTGGCCGGTCCCCCACCTGAGCCGCTCTGCAACGCGCTGCCTCTGGAAGACAGCCCGACCCCTCCAGGAAGAGATGGAGCGGCATCTCTGTGTGGTCGGCGTTCCCAGTGGAAATGATAGTGAAGGACCCAAGCAATGCAGGGGAGCAAGCGCTTTGCTGCTCTGACCGCGGGATTCGGGCGTCGTGGGCTCCTCGATTGGAGCTGCGGGTCAGGAGCCCGGCTGCCGTGAGGGCATCCGGGACTCGGCACGGCCACCCGACACACCTCTGAGCAGGAGACTTTCCTCGCCAGACGCACATCCATGGCTTCTCCTGCACGCAGCACTGGAGTCGCCTCCTGCAGCTGGCCCCGGGGTTTCACCAGGAAAGGGCGAGCGTTTGTGAGGCAGAGACGCTGGCCGCACCTCCGTGGGTCGGACACACGATACTCTGGTTCCAGCCCCACGTTTGCCATCAGTGTTTCGGTGGGGCCGGCGTCTCGGCCACTCTCGAGGGGCCTGGGTTTGACTTGAGTGAGCCGCTGGGAAGCAGCCGGGCCGATCTGACCTGGCTCTCAGGCAGTGACCTCGGGGCCGCCATTTGGTCTTTGCCAAAATAGTTGAAAGAAGACCCCAGAGGAGCAGGCTGGGTCTGCCCCCACGTAGAAGCTGCATCTCGGGCTTACAGGCAGGCATGGGGGGCGTGATGGGCAGGACTCTAGTCGCTGAGGCCGGAGGCCCAGGAACGGCCTTTGGGCCTCCTCACAGGGCCAACGCCCCTGACCTTGAAGCGGCAGGCAGCTCCCACGGGGGAGTCAGAGGCGGGACTGGCTCAGGAGAGCAAAGGCCAGTGGGGTGCTGCTCCTTTAGGCATTAGCTCCTGTAGTGTTCTTGATACGACCCATTTTGGAGACAGGAAGACTGAGGAGGAGCACCTGCCAAGCCCTCACAGCCAGAGTGAGGGGTAGAGCCGAACGCCCGCACAGCCCCAGGGGACACCTCAATAGCAGCAAGAACGACGGTGCTGCCGAGTGACGAGACAATGACTTACCTGCCGCGGGGCCCGGAGTCCCGGGAGTCCCTTGTGCCCCCGTCAGGAGCTGGGCACCCGGACCCGGGTAGGAGACCAGTGTGCAGTAGGGGGTGTTTTTCACCGAGCCTGGGCCCTGAGAGCAAGCAGGGGCGACCTCGTGGGGCGCAGCCCATGAGACGGGCTTGGAGGGCGGCGGCCCCAGGGATCTGACCTGTGCTGGCTTCCGGAAGGGTTTTTCCGGCATGAGTGTGACCCAGTGAGGGTTTGCTGTGCCCACGGTGACCACAGACCCCCAGGGAGGCACAGCTCAGTGTACCGAGAGACCCGGCAATGCCACCACCCTCCGGGCTCAAGTCCCTCGCTGGTAAGTGGGGTGGATGACTCGTGCCCGCCTCTGGGGTTGCTGGGGATGGAGTGAGACACAGGCGCCTTCCATGGGGCACCAGCCACCTGGAGCCCTGCCTCCTGCCCCAGTCCCCACCGGCTCTGGTCCTTTTGTCAGGTCTTGCCCTGATTCAGCCCCGGCCCCCTGGTCCCTCCTCACCACCAGCCTTGTGGCTGGTCTCCCAGCCGGCCCAGGCAGAGCTGGTCTGCCAGAGGGCCGGCTCCCAGCCAGGGAGGTAGTCGGAGCACCGGCCAACCACCAGCCACTCTCGGGGCCTCACATTGCAGGGCGTGCAGCATTGGGACGGGGGAGGCGATGTGCGTCCCCACCTGCCCAGAGCTGCCCAGGTGTGCACATACGTGGGTCCCAGTGCCAGCATCAAGAGTGTCTCCCCTGTGGAGCAAAAGGCCCGGCCCTTCCTGCGGTCATCCCGTGACTGGACACGGCCTCCCTGAAAGGTCAAGGTCGAGCTGAGGTCTGAGATGTGCATGGATAACCAGGCAAGGAAGAAATGGACGCCTCCCCAGAACTCTGCTCCATCCCTGAGTCACACCTGCGAGCCTCCCCTGGCCTGGGGAACGGGAGGAACAGACAACCTGACGCCAGAGGGGAGCTGTCCTGGGACAGCCCCCTCCCTGCGAGGCTCCGGGCCCCACCCATGGGTGTCCTCGCCCACTTCCCTCCACAGTGGCCTTCCTCCCACTTTACAAGAGAAAGACCGAGCCTGTGCCCTGCCCAGGCCTTGCAGGGAGCTTTCTCCTTCGTTTCAAAAGCCCCCAGGCAGCCGACAAAGGCACCAGGTCAGAGCACAGGGACACTCCCTGCAGCTCTCCCAGGCCGGGAAGCAGTCCCTTGCCCCTGGAAAGGCCGGCTGCAGAGAGCGGGCATCCAGCCTCCGCTGGGGAGCTGTGAGAGCCAAGTCCCAGGGAGCGGAGGGCGGGGGAACTGCCGATTTCATTCAATGGCCTTGTCCCTCGGACCCTGCACAGCTGGCCTCTCTCCTGTGAGAGAGGCCGGAAAGCAAGCAGAGAGTGGAGCCCGGAGACCTGCAGGCCCCCAGCTCAAGGCAGGGACCTTGGCCCCTCCTCTGGGTCCACCTGCCCTCTCCCTCAGAGACTCGCACCACCTTGCTTGTCAGAACGGAAACACGCAGCCAGATGTCCCCCGGCTGTAAGCGGAAGTGGCCTCTGCCCCGGCTGCGGGACTCAGTGTGGGCGTTTTTCATGTTGGGTGAACAAAGCCGGCAGCTCTGGGTTTGGGAGGAAATACAGTGGTCCCTCGCTATATCGCCGTTCACTGATCGCGGCTTCATTGTATCACAGGTTTTTTTAAAATATATATCTAATTCTGTATCGTGGGGTTTTCATTATACTGCAGGATTTTGCGGTAAATAGGTATTTATATAATATTTATGATTTTAATTATGTTTGCCTAAAAAATTTAAAACAATATAAAATATATAAAATTGTTCATTCAAACCCATTAAAAGAATATTTAATTGAAATAAAATACAGTATGTATTTCATCAGCGGATGAATACCGTACTGTACACAATGGAAATGCAGTACACCACTATTGCTTGTGCAAGTTTGCCAACGTGAGATTATACACGGCACCCTATTGGCTGATGGAATGGAAGGCGACCAACCACAGCACTGTGCTCTGTATCCTGGGTGCTGATTGGCCAACCACAGCACTGTGCTCTGTATCCTGGGCGCTGATTGGCTCAGTGACCATAGCATCGGTCTGCTTGCTCTCCCGCACTGTGCCCACACTTTCAGCATCTCTCCTAGTCCACTTCTCATCGACGTCTGATCGTTGCGCGTAGTGTTGCTCTGCGGTGTTGTGTTTTTGTGAAATTTCCGTAAAAGTTTGAATTTATTTCAAGCCCTACGATGCCACTCAAATGTTTTGCACCTTCTAAGGCTTCTGGCAGTGAACCCAAGCGCCAGAGGAACATGCTTACCATCAAAGAAAAGGTGGAACTTCTCGGCATGTTAAAGGAAGGCAAAAGCTACATGGCTTTAGGCCGCCATTACGGGATCAACGGATCTGCTGTTCACTACATAAAGAAAGACGAGAAGAATATTAGGTCCACGGCAACAACGACTTTTAACAAGACTGCAAAGAGGGTGGTCACTTCCCGCAATAAGGCCATTGTAAGGATGGAGTCTGCATGGGCCCTGTGGATAAATGACTGCAGGAAGAAGAATATCTCGCTGGGCCCAGCTGGTGTAGCTCAGTGGATTGAGCGTGGGCTGGGAACCAGAGGGTCCCGGTTCAATTCCCAGTCAGGGCACATGCCTGGGTTGCGGCCCAGGTCCCCAGTGAGGGCCACGTCAGAGGCAACCACACATTGCTCTTTCTCCCTCCCTTCTCCTCTCTCTGAAAATAAATTTAAAAAAAAAAAAAAAAAGAATATCTTGCTGGATACCAGCACCATCCGGACGAAGGCCAAGAAACTTTATGACAGTTTTGCGGAAAGCACCAACATTCAGGACGGTGACGAGGATGAAGATGAGGACGAAGACACAGAAGCAGGACCGTCGACTGCTTCTCCCACCAGACCAACCCCACTCAGTGCCAGCAAGGGCTGGTTTGACAGATTTCAGAGACACTTTGGACTCAAGAGCGTTTCTCTGCATGGAGAAGCTGCCTCTGCGGAAGTCCACTCACAACCGTTGAAGGACGAAGACCTGACGGAGATGATGAAGTCAGCAAGTGAAGAAGAGGATGAGGAACAAGATGAACTATGGGTTGGAGAAGAGGAGGAGGTTGGCCTAACACTCAATCATCTTGCAACCGTGGTCAGAATGGCCAAAGAACTTCCTCCAGTGACTGAAGAATGGGAACCCCCAGATGTTTCATTCATTGCATGTCGTAAATACAATCAAGAGTGGCATGTCATTTTACAAAAACCTTCTCACGGCCTGGCTGGTGTAGCTCAGTGGATTGAGCGCGGGCTGGGAACCAAGGGTCCCGGTTCGATTCCCAGTCAGGGCAAACGCCTGGGTTGCGGGCCAGGTCCCCATGAGGGCCATGTGAGAGGCAACCATACATTGCTGTTTCTCTCCCTCTCTTTCTCCCTCCGTTCCCCTCTCTCTAGAAATAAATAAAAATTTAAAAAAAAATCTAAAAAAAAAACCCCTTCTCACTCAGAAGAAAAAGCAGCGCCAGCAACTCCCCATAACTATGTTCATCACTTGGACAAAGAGATCAGTTATGCCTGTGCCTTTAGCAGAAATAGAAGTTACGGCCCAGGGCGAAGATACTGCACCACCCGATGAAGCGCCTGATGAAGTGGTGCCTTCAGAAGAGCTGGAATGCTCTTCTTGGCTGTGCAGTACATTCATCTCATCCTCATCACCTTCATCGCCATCAGTACTGCACAGCTACATAATCATGATCTTCATCATTCAGGTTGTAGTATAGTTCACTGGTGAGTACCCATATAGAAGTTTATATGTTGTTAAAATTACGTAGGTTTAAGAGTGTAGAAAGTGTTTAAGAGCGTATGAAGAGTTTATAAGAGTGTGGGAAAGGTTAATAAGAGAGTGGGAAAGGTTTTTAGGAGTGTGGGAAGGGTTTATAAAGCCTCAAAATATATATAAATAACAAAATAAATATAACGCTGCTACTTCACAGATTTTCACCTATTGCGGAGATCTCTGGAACGTAACTCCCGCAATAGGTGAGGGATCACTGTACATGTCAAACTCAGGGTGCATTAGGTGTTCTTTATCACCACGGTGTCAGCCAAGCCACATTCAAATCAGCCGCAGACCCATTTCCAAACGCCGATTCCACGCCCCTCCCCCAGGGTGCCAGGTGGGACGGCGTGCCTCCCGCAGAGGGTAGCTCTTTCACAGGTGTATGTGCAGGTGCTTCGGACAAACTTCCCAGGGGCTGGAAAGCACGACTCCAGCGACCGATGAGAAACCCTTTGCTGACCTGGGCAGACGCTGGGTCTTTGCCGTCAGCCGTTGGAGGAGCACCCAGAGGGGCATCAGCAGACAGAGCAGGAGAGCCCATTGTTAGTAATGAATTATATGCTATTTTTTTCTTCTTTTAAATATCTTATTTATCTTTAGAGAGAGGGGAAGAGCGAGAGAAGAGAGGGAGAGAAACATCAATGTGTGGTTGACTCTTGTGCGCCCCCTACTGGGGACCTGGCCCGCAACCCAGGCATGTGCCCTGACTAGGAATCGAACCAGCGACCCTTTGGTTTGCAGGAGAGCACTCAATCCACTGAGCCACACCAGCCAGGACTCATATGTGATTTTGAACATTGACCTTGATAGGCCCTCAAATCTTTGTCTGGCATCACCGTAACGACACATCCTCCCGCCCCCTACTCCTGTGGATGAGGCTCCTCGGCCTTTTCACCAATGGAAATAGAGCGAAACTGAGGCCGATCCCATGCGATTCCAGCACTTAGTGAATAACGATCCTTTGAAATAACTGGGGGGGGGACCCAAATTCGTCCTCCATCCAATGGGATGATCCCTTTCCAACGGGACTTTGTGCTTTTTCTTTGATATAATATCATCTCAAACGATAGTTTGATCAGCTGTGTGTTACCGATGGTTGTGGTGAAAATGAACTCCAGAATGAAAAGTTTACTGCTAACTGTCACAAGAAACTTATTTTTTAAATATCTCGACTCATAGAAATATTTTGGTTCCAGAGGATTATGATGGGATAATGAAAAAATACTTTTGAGGTTAAAATTGCCTTATTTTGGGTAAAGCTGACAAGGGAAATAGAGTGGAAATAATAAACTATAGGGGGGAAAAGGCAAGGAATGAAGGATTTTTGCCGTAGGACTAAAATCTTTTAAAAATAAAAGGTGGCCCTGGCTGGTGTAGCTCAGTGGATTGAGCGCGGGCTGGGAACCAGAGGGTCCCAGTTCGATCCCCAGTCAGGGCACATGCCCGGGTTGCAGGCCAGGTCCCCATGAGGGCCATGTGAGAGGCAACCATACATTGCTGTTTCTCTCCCTCTCTCCCTCCCTTCCCCTCTCTTTAAAAATAAGTAAAAATAAAATCTTAAAAATAAAAGGTGGCAGGTATCAAATTGTCATGGTTTATAGTTCACTGGACACATTTAAAAGAGCAACAAAAATTTTATTTCAAAATGTCAATATTTAGAATACCCTAGAGATTACATTCTTTGTAATTATTTAGGACAAATTTAGGATTTCAACTTAAAAAAAGACACGGGAGCCAGCTCATTCACCTCCAGCAGGATAAAGTGGCCCTGAGGATGGGGGGCTGGCACAGAAGAGGAGCTGGGGTCCCTGGGGTCACCTGCCACCTGTGGAGGAAACAAACCTAGGTGAGCGGGGCCCTGTGGGCAGGCTGCCCGGCCTGGGTGGGTGCAGCTGGAGACACCCTGGCCCTTCAGGGGTGCACTCCTGCGGCTCCTAAATAGACTCAGTCAAGTGCACCTGTCCAGGTGCCATAGCAGACCTTGTCCTGGGGGTTGCTCCCACGCCTGGGTCCCCTGCAGCCCCTCTCCCAAGGATGGGGTTGAACCCCGGGGCCGAAGGCAACGAGGCCCCAGCCCCACACCCACTGGCCTCTGCAGGGAGGAGACAGCCAGGTCAGGCTCCTTCCATTCCAGCCTGAGACGCTGGGGTGTGGCCGTGGAGACCCAACTGGGAGAGCACTCCCCCCGACTCCCTGCAGGCTGTTCAGACAGAAGAGTTTCACCTGTTCCATTTGAGACATCCCAGGATGACGGACAAGGTCGGGGCCACAGACTCTGATTTTCAGAAAAAGAAACTGAGGCAGGGAGCAGCGTGGCCCAGAGCCTGGGTGTGGTATTCAGATGCAGGCTAGGCTGGAGTTCTGTCTCCGTGACCTTGAAAGAGCTGCCGGGGGCTGTGCTCCAGTTAATTCTTCCGCAAAACGGTGCCGAGAAGCTGGGCCCCACCTTCCAGGGTCGGGAAGGCCCTGCACAACGCCTGGCTCCCCCCACAGGAGCAACCGTCCCAGCCTCGCTCTTTATCTGGATTATCCAGAGGGGCTGCCATTCCCCCCTCCCCCACCCCCTGCCCGGGTTCAGGCCGGCTCGCACACCCGCTCTTTACACAGTAATTCTTCTAATTCTCCACATGGCCACAGGAAGGGCGATAGTGGGCGAGGAGGGCGGGTGAGCGAGGCTGGGCTCCCGTGGGGCAGCCCCGCCTCTCAGAACTACGCTGCCCTGTGTCCCATCATGGCTTTGTGCAGCCAGTCGCGAAACACGGGTCACTCCTGTACATCTCCCAGGCACCCTCCGCGGCGAGAACTGAGGCCTCGGTTTGCAGATGCGGAAACTGAGGCACCGTTTCCCACCAGCTCTCCTGGGCTGGGGCATCTAGTAGATGCAAAGACCGCCCACCCGCGCCTCTGCGTGGTGAACTGCTGTGTTGATTCCCTGTTGCAACAGCTGTCTCCGGGCCTGTCACTCAGACTTGCCTGGGCCACTCCCGGGTGACAGAGAAGCCAGGAGAATAACAGGACAGGGGACACGCAGCCCAGGACACCTCTGTGAGCCGAGAAGGACCTGCTGTCCCATTTCCTGGATGCCCCCTGGTCAAGGCGGCTTTTAAAAAGTCTGTGAAAAACAGCTTGGTCATTCCTCAAGAAATGAAACAGAATTACCATATGCCCCAGCGATCCTAGTTCTGGGCATAGACCGAAAAGAATTGAAAGCAGGGACGGAAAGAGACAGGCACACCCACGTTCCTGGCCGGGTCACTCACAGCCGCTGAGGCACAGGCGACCGAGTGAGCATCGATGGGTACTGGCTAAGCACAGCGAGCGACGTACGGGGCGGGCAAAACGTGGAAACTAACACAGCAACTGATGGATAACAACAGAAAAATGAACTCTGGGTTTTGCGTGCTCACAATTGCAAACCTGCCTTCTGACCCCTGCCACCACGGGCCTGGGCCTCAGGGACATGTGCTAGTGGACGAGGCCAGGCCCAGAAGGACAGATCCCGTGTGACCTGGTTTATCAAAGGTCCCTGGAGGAGTCAGGTCCACGGAGCGGAAGGCAGGGCGGTGGTGCCAGGGGCTGGGGGCGTGTTTCGTGGGGACAGGGCGCCAGTTGGGAAGATGACGTTTTGGGCTTCATGCCACTGCGCTGGGCACTTAGAAACGGTTACATAATAAAAATTAGCTCATGCGCATCTCACCACCGTTTTTTAAAAAGCTACAAGAAGCTGGCCGAACCTCCCCTTTCTCTGGGCGTTCTAAAGAAAAAAGCGTGAAGAACGAAATGGACCTCCGAGGCTGCTGCGGCCCGCTGCCGAGGGTCCCTCCAGAGGGCCTTGCTCTGCTGGACTGGGCAGAGAGCTGTCGCGAGGGCCTCCGGCCCAGGCCTAGAAGAGGAAGTGCAGCAGGCAGACCGCGCAGGTCTTCGCAAAGTCTCCTCACGGGACCCCTGCCCAGCTCCGCCTGCCATTCCACCCCGAGGGTTACGACTGAATTCTTATGCAGCAGGGTTACAATTCGTGTTCCTCCTATTAAGCCTAGTGGCCGGGCAGGTGGTTCTGAGAAGGCCTGTCCCTCCTTCGGGAGAAGAAACCAGGGGCATGGAGAGAGGATTCGCGACGTTCTCTGTACGATAAGGTAAAAGGTCACAGTGAGGAGGGTGGGGGGGCCCCGACGTGTTCCATCTCGGGAACCTCCTGGTAAAAACCTGGGTTTGCCAGTCACAAATGACCCAGGTGGGTCCGGGCCACCGCCCAAGGGGCTTGCCATCTCAAGGGTTGACCTTGGTCAGCCTTTCCTACGGCCGACACTGTCCTGTGAAGGTCGACGTCAACCCTGAAAATCAGCTGTTGCTGTTCTGTGCATTTTATTTTATTTTTTTTAAAGATTTTATTTATTTTCAGAGAGAGGAGAATGGAGGGAGAAAGAACAATGTATGGTTGCCTCTCACATGGCCCTCACTGGGGACCGGGCCCACAACCCAGGCATGTGCCCCGACAGGGAATCGAACCGGGACGCGCTCAGTCCACTGACCTACACCAGCTGGGTTCTGTTCTGTGAATTTTATAGATGGAGGAACTGACCACATGCGGCTGGCTCTCAGGGACAGCGCCCGGACGTGGGGCCACAGCAGGAGACTGGACCCCACTGGCTTCTCGCGCCCCGGTGTTTGGTAAGCCCACGCCCCGGAGCGCAGCAGTGCTCAGTGGATCTGATTCTGAAGACGCCAGTCGCCTGGGTCCAGCTGATCCTCTCACAGGAAAGGAACCACACAGAGCAACCCAACACAAACTCCACGGTGGCACTCTGGGTGGGGGGCTGGCCGCCCGATGCTGAGGCCTCTGCCGGCCCTGCCCCGGCCCGGGCCCAGAGGGGGCGGCACTGTGCCTTCAACTGGAGGGTCAGCAGGCAAGGAGCTGCGGGCAGCCCCCAGCCCAGCAGCAGGCCCCCACGAGCACCTACCCAGCGCCTCCTGCGTGCCAGGCACTGACTGGGGAAGGACGCTTGGGGCGCCCACAGCTTCAGACCAGACTCACCCAAGGAGGCTCCAACCACAGGGACCGGGATGGGGCACACAGCCGTTCTCCCCTGAGTGGCTGAGACGTGAGGGAAGCCTGCCTGGCTTGAACTCTGAGGGGCATCTTGAAAGACGACGCGTGGCTGGACTGCAGTCTCCGAGGTGGAGGGAGGCCTGCAGGCTCCAGGGCCCCAAGGGAGGGGCTCAGGGCTCTAAGCGCTCCCCCTGCCCCGCCCCCACATCCTCCCCTTGGATTGCGGGGTCAGGGCTCACTGGGCTTCCATGGGCTCCATGGGACAGAGGAGGAGGCCAAGGCCTGCTGGGGTCAGGACCCAAAGCAGGTGGTGCCAAAGTGGGGACCAGGCCTCGGGTCAGTGCACCCCGTAATTCCCATCTCCTGACGCCCTGCCAGCTGCTGCCCCTTCCAAGACAGTCACTAAGAGCACCTACTGTGTGTGGGTGGGTGGAAGTTTGGGGAGATAAACCAGCACCAGGGAGTGCTTGAACTTACCAGCAAATTGGAGAGACAGGGAGGGAGGACAGGGCTGGGGGGGGGGTGGTCTGCAAAGAGTGGGGTGATGCTGTGCCAGGAGCTGAGGAGATGCCCTCCTGGAGCCTCGACTGGGGTGAGGGAGTCCACTTTTTCGACTGCTTTGCAAATGGGGAGCAAGGGGCCCCACCAGGGAAAGGACTTGCCAGGGCCGCACAGAGAGGGACGGGCAGGGCAGAATGGGTCTAGGTCCCCTGTGGTCGAACCTTGGCCAGAACTGTCTTCTTAGCACCAGAGACACAGGCCCATGGGAGGGGGGGGCAGGGTCCCAGCAGCATCCAGGAGGCAACAGCCCACAGCCCAGGAAAGCCCCAACCTGGGTGGGCGGAGTTCAGGTGGGCCGAAGGCCAGCGGGGAGCAAGGAGCCTCGGGAAGTCCTGGCCTTGCTGAGGCCACTCACCCCGGAGTACCCCCCCGCTCTGGGCCCAAGGACAGAGACCGCAAACCTCCCTGGACCCCTCCTGCCAGAGTGCAGAGGGAGGGTCCATGGGCTCCTCGGGCAGGACTAGGGTGGGAGGTGGGGGGGCTGAAATAGCCTGGGGATGGCTCCGGTCACAGGTGTGGGTGGCGGCAGGAGGGGGGTGGGCTCCAAGCCCCCTGCCACTGCGGCTAGGTGGGGCCTGCTGGGAGGGGCTGCCAGGCAGAGAACAGGGCTTTTCACGCCTGGGTGAGCCTGCACCCAGCGGGCCATAATGGCACAGTGGGGGTGGGGACAGCAGGTGGGGGAGGGGAGCCTTCCAAGGGTCCCCGTTAGGTTGGGGGTTCCGACTAGGGCACTTGACTCTTCTTCCTGCTGTGGAATGGAAGGGGCGGGGTCAGTGAACGTCTGGTCTGCACCCTGACCCCTGACCTCGCATGGAGGCGGGTGTGTGTAGGGGGTGCAGGGCTGTAGCCTCCCCTGTGTGCACCCTTAGCAACACCCACCTGAGGGCCCCTGTTCAGGCGACGCCTCTGTTCGGTGTAAAGAAATCCATCCGGGATCGCCCAGAGCGCAAGGCAGAGCCCAGCGCTTCCCGGCTCCGGCCCCCAATGAGGAGCTCTTCCTTCCCCAGCCTGCCCTCGTGGAGCTCGCTGCCTTTCCCACCCTTCCCCCACCCTCAGGGGGGTCCGCAGGGTCCCCGCTAAGGAACCAGGCTCCTGGGAGTCCCTGGGGGGCACGGCTCCAGGAGTGGCTGCTCAGGAGCCGAGGGTGCCGGCTTAGGGCGGCACCCAGCCTTCTCAAGCAGAGGCGGAGAAAGGGACGGGGACGGGACAGGCAGGGACAAAGTGAAAGAGGCAGAACTGGCTGGAGGCAGGAGCGGAGGATACTCGATCGAGGGGCGGGACAAACAGGTCGTGGGCCGGGCGAGGCCAGGGGTGGGGGCCGGGACCCTCCAGGTGGCACTCGCGCCGCTCGTCCGGGCCGCTTCCCCTCCCCTCCCCCAGTCCTGATTGGCAGGCGGCCTGCGACCAGCCGCGAGCGCCACAGCGCCCCGGGCGCCCAGGCGAACACGAACGGCCCCCCGCGGGAGTAGGAGGGGGCGCCCGGCTATATATAGCGGCTCGGCCTTGGGCCGGCCCAGCGCGCGGCGAGGCGCGCATCGCTCCGCAGGGTCCCAACCCCGCCGTGCGTCCCTCTGGCGGGCAGCGCCGCTCCATGCACCCGGGGTAGCGACCGGCGCCTGGGGGCCCCGTCGCTCGCCTCCCGTTCCTCCCTCGGCCGTGCACTCCTTTCCCCGACCCAGGCTGTGCGCTCCCGCGGGCCACCACAGGCGCAGTTCGGTTCCCGGCTGCCCGGGCGCACGGACCGCCTAACGGACGCACGGCCCGAGGGCGGGGATGCCGGGGCCCGGCGCGGCGCTGCTCCCGGCGGTCCTGCTGGCCGTGCTGGCGCCCTGGGCCGGCCGAGGGGGCGCCGCCGCGCCCACCGCACCCAACGGCACGCTGGAGGCCGAGCTGGAGCGCCGCTGGGAGAGCCTGGTGGCGCGTTCGCTGGCGCGCCTGCCAGTGGCAGCGCAGCCCAAGGAGGCCGCCGTCCAGAGCGGCGCCGGCGACTACCTACTGGGCATCAAGCGGCTGCGGCGGCTCTACTGCAACGTGGGCATTGGCTTCCACCTCCAGGTGCTCCGCGACGGCCGCATCGGCGGCGTGCACGCGGACACGAGCGACAGTGAGTGTGGAGGGCCGGGCGGGAAGGGTCGGGGGCGCGGGACAGCGGCCCCCATTCCAACTCGTCCGACCTCACGCAGAGGCCCGGGGCTGACACCTGCTCTCTGGCTCTGGGACCCGGGCGGACTGAGGTTCCGTGCCTCCGGCGCGGGGACGCAAACACTCTTGGCTCCGGGTGTCCCTGCAGGGACCGGCTTTTGCACACCCCAGCGGCCGAGCCCCGCCTCCCCGCCTTCGGAGGCCGTGCTCGGGTGCGGAATTCCAGCGCCTTCGCCCGTGGGCACAGCGTGCGTGGCGAGCCACTGGCCCCCGCGGGGTCCCGGGAGCCGCGTTCGCTGGCCTCTGGGGGCCCCATGGGGACAGCCTGCGCCGGGGAGCCAGGGCCCTTTACACTCACCCGAGATGGGGGTCCTGGAGACGTGCAGGTGGAGGAGGGGGCTGCACAGGCTAAGGGTCCCCTGCTGCAGAATGACCCGCGCCCTCCCCCCAGGCCTGCTGGAGCTCTCGCCGGTGGAGCGAGGCGTGGTGAGCATCTTTGGTGTGGCCAGTCGGTTTTTCGTGGCCATGAGCAACAAGGGGAAGCTGTACGGCTCGGTGAGTACCGCAGGGGCAGCTTGGCACCTGGCTGAGGAGGTGGGGCCCAGGGTCCTGACCCTCCAGGCCAACGGAAATGCAGGGCGGGGTCACAGGGATGGCAGCTCCAGTGACCAGGGCCAGCCTAGACAAGGAGTTTGGCCCCAAGACAGAAACAGGGAGGCGTGTGCCATCCCTGAGTGGACACTGCCTCGTCCATCTGGGAGCCCCGGGGCTGTGTCCGTTAAGGTGGACCCAGTGGAAGTGAAATTCGCAGGCGGCCAGGTGCCAGGCAGGTGGCTGGTGCCCCCGCTGCTGTGAGGTGGCCACGTCCCTCTTCTCACCCTGGGTGGGTCTTGGCACCTGACTTCCCAGGGAGACCTGCCGGCCCCGTGGGACCGGGACAAAGAGGAGCCACTGAGCACTGGCTGACCGGACGGCCGGCCCAACCTCCCCTCTTTCCTTCCAGCCCTTCTTCACCGACGAGTGCAAGTTCAAGGAGATTCTCCTCCCCAACAACTACAACGCCTACGAGTGCTACAACTATCCAGGCATGTTCATTGCCCTGAGCAAGAACGGGAGGACCAAGAAGGGAAACCGAGTGTCCCCCACCATGAAGGTCACCCACTTCCTCCCCAGGCTGTGACCAGGCGCACCCCGCCTCCCCCTCGGGGAGGCCCCTGGGAGGCGCTGGCGGAGGGCCGTCTGCGCACACTCCCTTCCGATGGACAGTTGAATGTGAGAGTATGTGTAAGATATTTAAATTAATTATTTAAATGTGTATATATTGCCACCAAATTATTTATGGTTCTGTGGGCGTGTTTTGTATTTTTCTGGAAAAAAAAAAAGACAAAGAACAAAAAAAAAAAAAAGAAAAGAAAAGCACCCTGACTTTTCTGCCAAAACAGTGGAGACGCTTCCATTGGATTTGTTTAACTAGTCAGAAACTCGTCACCAGTGCGCTGCTGTTTGGTGTCGTGAAGACCAGTGACATCAGACGGGGCTATCCGCTTGCTGTGCGCGGCGCAGCAGCCCCGCGTCCCGGGGGCCCTCTCCCAGCACGGGAGGCCGGCTCAGGAAGCTCCCAGGCGCGCGCCCCCGGCTAGCATCCTCCCGCGCCCGCTCCCTTTGTGCCCTGTTGCTATTAATTGGGGCGGATCGGTTTACTTCGGGCACAGGGAGTGCTGCTGTCGAGCCCACCGCGGCCACCGCGCTGTTTTTAGATCTGCCGGGACTGACCTTTGCACCGTGCTGCAGTCAATCTGCCTCCGTCCCCCAGATGGGAGAGCCCTTAGACAACTTTTAAACTCCCGTTTTCCTTTTTTGGATCAGCCACAGCCACGTTTCTGTGGCCACGGGGGGCCAGGGTTATTGTGGGGGGAGGGGGGTGCGAAAAAAAATGCGGCTATTTTGTAAATGCAACAGAAAGACCTCGGTAGCCCGGTGCAAGGCTGAGGTGGACCAGGTGGGCGTTTTGACAGCCACCACCGAACCCTGAGTGATGAGCCACGATTCCCAGTAGCAGGCAGCAGAGTCGGTGCATGCTGCCAAGCACGCTGTGTGTCCTGGAAGCGCTGGGCTCGGACCAGCTATTCTGTGTCAGCGGAATGTCCTTGCAATTGTACAGAACACTTAATGCAGAGTTTGCGCGGAGGAGGAAGATGCAGCTTCTCTGCTCCAGTGGATGTAACCTCTACCTCGAAAGCCTTTACACCATTTACCTGGCGCAACCCACAGACAGCGCCCGCCACGGGCAGTTTTCTCCGCCTGCAGCCGCACGGGGTTGCGGAGAGCGTCGGGGCGACCCGCTCGAACCTTGCCACGTTGGAGCTATCTTTACCCCGTGATTTACTTTTAGTAAGGGTAATCATGGTGAAAATATTTGCAGACAGCTGTTGGCTATATGGTCACCAAGTAACCTTATATTTTTCTTTATATATTTTACAAATGTCACCCCTGTCGTTGAGGCAAAGATGGAAGAGGCAGGGTCGGGACGGTTAAAAAAAGTTCTGAGGTGTGATGGCAAACATTTAATTTTAATGAATGACTTTTTAGAGTTTATAGAAAAGGACCTTAGCTGGCTACCAGCAACGGTCCCGGCTGTCTGCCGAAGACTTGAATACTTGCCTCCATGTTTCTGAGCTGTCTCTCCCGAATTAACTTTCTGGGAGCCTACAGACGGCCAGCCTGGAAAATCCGATGGGCGTTTTTTTGTCTTTCACATTCCTTTTTAAAACTCTTTGTTCGCATGCAAATCATCTATTTAAAATACTATTCGTAAAATCGGGCCGAAGAAAGAAGCCACTTGTGAGACTGGACCACACTTCTTCAACTGCTGTTCATGCCCTGTAATAAAAAATGTTTTTTTGTTTTTGTTTTTTGTGGTTTTTTTTTCCATTTTAAACCACGCCCTGGACCCTGGGGGTGTTTGAGGGGAGATCTCCTGCTGATTGCGGGGGGTGGGATTTGTGGTCGTTGTGTGCCCAGTGGAGCCCCCCCGCCCCGCCCCCCAGTCGTAAGCCATGTGGTCTCAGGCACCTTAAGCTATTGCGCGGTGTCTGGTCTCCGAGCCCAGTCCAATGTCAGGAATGACGATGTCTGAAGGGCAGTATCGGTCCCCCGAGACCTCATGTATATTCAGCGAATCATGTGTGGGCGCAGAGATGTGACGGACCTTGGACACTTTTTCACCTGTTCCTGTGGCCGTCGGGGGGGTGAGGGTTCTGTACGGGTCGCTGCTTTCAGACTAGTTAGCTGTACACCGGTGCCGACCGCATGGTGACGCGTGTACCATGCACACGAGATGCCAAATAAAGAGGAAACATTCGCCCTGGCTGGTGTAGCTCAGTGGATTGAGCGTGGGCTGGGAACCAAGCAGTCCTGGTTCGATTCCCAGTCAGGGCACATGCCTGGGTTGCGGGCCAGGTCCCCGTGAGGGCCATGTGAGAGGCAACCATACATTGCTGTTTCTCCCTTGCTTTCTCCCTCCCTTCTCCTCTCTCTAAAAAATAAATAAAATCTTAAAAAAAAAAAAAAATAAAGAGGAAACATTCACAATGTAAGAGAGACCCACTGCACTGGATGAGAATCACCAAGGAAAGGGTTGGAAGTGATTGAAACCTGCCTGGAAATGCCCAAGACAGGGCTTCCTGCTCCCCCCGCCCTGTCCCCCGGGGTCTATTTGAGCCCCACGTGGCTGGGGGTGGGGGAGACGAATTTCAGCCAGCTGTGTCCACACAAATGTGGCCTTGAAGACAGGAGCCTGGAGGGGTGTGAGTGTCACAGAGTTTCGATGACTCTGAATGTGGTCCGTTCTCACCACGGGCTAATTCTCACCATTCCCCCGCTGGAACTGACCAAAGCTGGCCCGGGCCTGGACCCTTTCCTGGGGGTGGTGAGGGAAGCCCCCGGGGCTGGGCATCCAAAGGCTGACCTGGGCTTGTTTCGCAGGCTCCTGGGCATTCCCCGTCCGTGCATCTGAAAGTCAATGTTATGAGCACCCGCTGGCCTTTCGCCAGAGGGAAGCAGAGGTAGACCCTACAGGAGGGAAAATCTGGGAAGGGTCAGGATACTCTGGTGAGAAGCAGCCAGACCGGGGCGGACTGCAGTGGAGAGAAACCCGACCTCACGCGCCTAGACTCTGGCTCTCCCCTCCCCCAGCACCGTCTAGGGAACCACTTGACCAAACACCCGGAAAAGGATCTTGGGGCTGCATGGCCCTTCATCATACCTGTTTTCTCCAAGACTCACCTCTTCCCTTTCTTCGTGACACGCACAGTCTGCAGGTGACCAGCCCAGGGGCCGTGCTCTGGGTTCAGTCGTGGGCCCCCAGAAGATGCTGGGGTTCTAAGTCCAGTACCTAGCAAATAGCATCTTTACAGAGCTGACCAAGCGACGAGGTCACCGGGTGGGCTCTGACCCTGTGCCGCTGGCGTGCTCATCGAAGGCCCTAGGAAGATGGAGACCGAGGGAGAGCCCGGCAGAAGGAGGGTCGAGGTGGTGCTTCTCTTGGAGCCCAGGAGCCCCAAAGAGCACTCCAAACCCTCAGCACCTGGGAGACGCACCTGATCTCCTGGCTCTGGCCTCTGAAATTGAGCTGAGGAATTCCTGCATCATCCCCGCTCCTCCAAATCCACCCGCCAGCGTGGGGTGCTTTGTTCCTGCGGCTGCAGGGAAACCGATGTGGGTAGCTATCCGTGCTCACTGGGGTGTGTGCGGGGAAGGGGGCGAGGGAGATTGACATCCAGCCACAGCCTTTTCTTCTGTTGTCCTCTGGGACGGTGCCCTGCAGTCCCTCTCCGGGTCGGTCTTGGCCAAACACGGAAGCCTCATCCCGCTTCTGAGGTGAAAGCCTTCCGATGCTGACTGGCGACGTGTCCCGGGAGGCTGAGAGGCTTACCTGTTCACTTAGCACCTCTCTGTTTGCTGTGTGCCTGCCATGTGCCAGGCGCGGCACCCCCAAGTAAGGAAAATGAAGTCCCCTGCCCGCCCCCTGGGGCTCCATTATAAGGAGGGAGCAGGGCACATCCCAGCTGGCATGGTGGATGGTGCCGTAGGAAAAAACAGAAGCAGGATAGGGGGGCACTTGGCCCCCCACCCTGGCTTCACTTGGAGAGGACTTTTGAGCAAAGACTTGAAGGTGCTAAGGAAGGAAGCCACGCAGGGAAAAGCATTCTCAGCATAGGGAACAGCCAATGCAAACATGCTGAGCTGAGAGCAGGTCTGGCAGGTGGGAGGAGCCTCCAGGAGACCCGTGTGGGTGGAGTCTTGGGAGGCGGCCAGGAAGAGGTGAGGTCAGAGCGGCCTGATCATGGGGCCCATCTCAGTCCCTGGGGACTGAGCAGTGGAGGGACCTCGAGGAACAAGACTGGGGGTTCAGGCTGTGTGGGTTAGGGGAGGTGTGCTAGCTGCAACACCTGGCGTACCTACCGCTCAGCTCTGACTTGCTCACATCCGCACTCAGGCCCAGGCCCACCACCTGCTAGATGTGTGACCTTGGACAAACCAGATGACTTCTTCTGCGCCTCCCACTCCCCAGGTCCCCGCCTGCGCGGACGGAGGGCAAGCTGCCTGCGAAGGGTGCGCTGCCGCAAACGCAAGCTGGAGCCCGCTGTTAGTTATTCTCCTGAGAGACCTAATTACAGTCTGAGCATCCCAGTCCTTTTCATCTCGCTGCTGCTGCGGATCGGATCGTCTGTCCCTCTGTCCCGGCGCTGGGAGCCCTGGCAGGCGGAGCGCAGGCCCGCTCTGGGCGTGGCAGGTGTTTCAGAGGGCGGGTCTCAGGACCCTGCCCGTCCTGGGAGACTCCGGACACCCTCCCTTCCCCAAGGCCGCTCTGCTTTACTCGGCCTGGTCTAATACGGGGTGGGTCAGGGGCTCTGAGTTAAGTCTTCCTCCAATGCTAATGATTTGTAATTGCTCTCGATTCAGAATCGCAATCCTAAATTCTTGTTTTAAAATAAAGTGGGGAGCGAGAGGGGTGTCCAGGCCGGGCTGGGGCTGGGCCAGGGTGGGACACGGGCCAGGGCAGGGGTAGCCACAGGAAAGCAGGGCCTCGGGCCCCCTTGCTTGGCCCCGTGAGAGCCTGGCCCTGCCTCTCCTGGCTGCGAGGCCCCTCACAGCCTCCTACTGGCTATTCCGGCCAAGGTCAGCGTCAGCATGACCGACCGAAGGGGCCATCTCATTCCTGACCGCCGCCAAACCACCTACCCTGAAACGGGAGACTTCGGACAACCGCTTTATTAAACTTCACAGTTCTGGAGGTCAGGAATTTGGACAGGACCCGGCAGGTGAGTCTTCTGCCTTCTGTGGTGTCAAAGGACTCTGGGCCTAGCCTGGAATGTCCCAGAGCATGACTCCTGCTGTCCATCATGCCAACCGCCAGACCAGCCCAGGTCCCAGGGGAGCGGACATAGCACCGAATTCGTGGCATCTCTAACCCACGAGGGCCCCGCTTGGCCTCACCGAGGCCCATCCCACGCCCTCCGCCACACCATGCCCACTGCCAGATCCTGCTCCTGCCACTCGGACTTCTGGGGGTCCAGGGGCACCATCGACGCAGCCACAGGGCCTTTGCACAGGCTGCCTCCCAGCCTGGAATGACCGTCCCTCACCCCAAGCCCTTCACCCAGGAGTGTCAGCTCCCCAGGGCGTAAAGCCGCCAGCTACCGCGCTGTCTGGACAGTGGCCTGCGATCAGTGTGCCACATGGTCGCACTCCTTCCATAGGCTCCAGGGGAGGGTCCTTCCTGTCTCCTCCAGCTTCCAGGGCCCCGGATGTCCTGGGCTGGTGGTTGCCAGCCTCTGCCTCCATCGTCACGTGGCTTCTCCTCTGAGCCTCTGTCCAAATTTCCCTCTTCTTCTGGGCGCACCGGTCCCTGGACTTACAGCCCAGAACTAGCTTCCCCCCTCAGCTGCTTGCCCCATCCTCCCCCCTTTGCCGCTTTGGTAGAACGCACGTGACGTGAATGTACCGCCTTCATCGACATGGAGCGCCCAGCTCAGCGGCCTTCGGCACTCACTGCTGCGCAGCCGTCACCACCGTCACCTCCAGAGCTTTCTCGTCTTCCCCACACTGAGCTCTGTCCCCACGAAACGCAAGTCCCCCTCCCCTCCCCCCGCCCCCGGGGACCTCCATTCTACTTTCTGTCTATGAACTTGACCCCTCCAGGGGCCCCCTCTAGGTGGACCACACGGGATTTGCCCGTGTCTGGCTCATTTCACTCAGCATGGTGCCCACAGGCTCACGCGTGCTGCGGCGTGTGCTGGGGTTCCCTTCCTTTGAAAGACGGATGACATGGCGTGGGGGGGGGCTGCATCTCGGTGACCTGTGTACCCACTGGCGGACACTCAGGTTGCTCCCACATTGTCACTGGAAGACTGCCAGCCCTTGACACTGGTGGGGACGGACACACACACAGAGCAGCTTCTTTGAAACCAGGACCTCCTGCAGGCAGAGCCCCCCCACCCCAGGAGCACTGGTGGGGGCTGACCCAGGGGCTCTCGGCCGCGCGGGCAGGCCACACTCATGGGGTGAGGCACAAGGAGCTTTCTGGCTGCTCGCGTGGAAAAGAATACCATCTTCAATAAACAATAATACAAGAACAAACTGTTTCATGTACTTCAACTATAAACCTACTTTCGCCCCACCCCGTCTGCGTGGAAGCCAAAGAATACGCGCACTGTGGACAGTGCGGGGCCGCGGGGAGGGGCTGGCTTCTCTAGCGGGGCCGGCCACCGCGGGCCCAGCAGGGCCGCGCGCAAAGCCAGGGGCAGGGCAGAAGGGAGGCGGCGCACGCGGGCCCCTGGCCGTGTGCTGTCAGGACGGCTCACCGAGTGTCGATGTGGCATCGGAACGTCTGGGCGCCGTGGGCTGGAACGTGCCACGTGTGGCTGAGGACAGATCTTTGAGACAGAAGACACCGCCGTGCGGGCGTGGGAAGGGTCCCTGGGATGGATGCCGGACGCTTCGGTGACACCCGTCCAGGTAGGCACCGTTTTCTTCGAGCCAGCTCACTTTTCGGGGCTGGGCTTCAGTTTCCCACGGGGTGGGCCCCACACACCTGCCGGTTTAGGAAGCGGCTGCAGACGAGTTGCAGGCACGGTATCCGTCACACCGACCTACCCGGTGTCACACTGAGTCCCTTTCTCCTCCGTCCTTCTTCCAACTGGACACCGGGAGGGCTCAGCACCGGTGCCGGTCACCAGGACTCGCCAGGCGGGACATTTCAACACAGCAAGAGCTGAAATCGGCAACGACAGAAAGGATGGGAGCAGAGAAACGCTGGTGCTCCTAAGGAAGGGTCCCACACGTGGTCCCCCTCCCGTGGGAGTCTGGGGGTGGCCAGGACGGGGTCCCCCCAGGTGTGATGTAATAGAACAATAAATAACCAATACTCAGATGGGTTTTTCTGTTCTACCACGCAGACTTTTTTTTTTTAAGGTGTTGGTGGGCTGCTGATGTGTCCCATTCCTGCCGCGTCTCCCTCTGGAGGGTGACGCCACCACTCCCAAACCTGGGCTCGGCCACGTGACTGGCGGTGGGCCCCGGGACAGCCAGCCCGGGTACTACAAGCTGAGCCTTGGGCATCAGCAGAGCCGGCTCTTCCTTCCTGCCCGTGGGAACCTGGTGGCTGTCCCCAGATGAAGCCCGGGCCAGCCTGCCTAAGAACGAGCCGCAGGGTGAGGCGAGGCCTGCCCCTCCCCTAACGGTTGCCGACGGCCAGACCCCCAGCTGTGGGAGCGAGGCTGTCACCGTCACAGACACACCTGGGGGTCCCAGGTGGGGAGGGAGGTGTGCGGGGCCCACGCAGAGGGCGGAAGCCCAGGTGGAGGTGCGGGGACGGCAGGCTCCCGGGCCAGGCCACAGGCCGCCCGTCTCTCTCCCTGTTGGTGGTGTCCCCAGACACACTCCCACTCCCAGGGAGGTTCCTGGCCTCTTCCCAGCCACTTGACACCAGCCCAGGAGGGGCAAACACTGCTGAGAAAACCCCAGAACCCGCCAAGCCCCGGCTCTTTGAAAGCAGCTCCAGGGCCCTGCGGATTTGTACTTCAGAGCTGATGTGATTAGACCTGCGTTTGTCGCCACGGTATGTTAATGGCTCAAACAGCCCTGGTCACCTTCCCCAGGGTACTGCCCAGGGCGGCTGCCACCCCCAGGCTCAGGAGCGTGGCTCAGACCCTCACGGTGGGGTCTCCCCAACAGGACCTGTGGCCCTGGGGGCAAGCGCCGTGGGCACCTCCTATCACGGGCAAGAAAGTCCGGCTAAGAGCAAGTTACCCGTCTGAGCATACCTAGCCAGTGGAGGGGGGCACATGGGGCCCCCAGATCTCTTTAACGCTAGCCTCTCTTTAGGTCCCTTCCCCCAGGGAGGGGCCCAAGAGGCTGCCCAGAGAAGACCAAGCAGTTCCCAGGGGGCTGGGCTGCATCTCCCGTGGCCCGTGTCTCAGTGTCCTGGCTGCCGTGGCAGAACCCATGCGGTGGCTTAGACACTCGACGTCTGTGCTCCCCCAGTTCTGGGGCCGGAAGTCCGAGACTGGCACGCGGGCCGGGCCCTGCTCCCCGCTCGGGCAGTCCTGGGCTACGCATCCCCGCCACTCTCACCTCTGCCCCTGCCGTTGCCTGGCCTTGCCTCTCCCATTTCTCTTTCTGCACCCCCTTGTCTTCCCTGTCCAGGACACCTGTTGCTGGGCTTGGGGGCGTTCTGAGTCCAAGCGGATCTCCCAACACCCTCACCTTCGTTCCGTCCGCACAGGCTTTCTTCCCAAGGAAGGTCACACTCCCAGGGGCCAGGGCTCGGGACTTGGACAGATCTTGGGGGGAGCGCCATGGAACCCACAACAAGTGGGGAGGAAGGAGCCTCTCCCCACCTTGGCCAGTCTGTCTGGGCTGAGAGCCACCCTCCTGGGCTCGGGATGGAAGAAGGAGAGGGTTGAGCAGGCTGACCGGGCTGACCGGGCTGACCCCATCCATCAGCACAGCCGAGAGCGGCACAAGCCCAGGCGGTGCCCTGACGGCAGAGACGTGCCCGGAGGAAGGGAGGTGTTGCCGGCCAGCGTCCCCCAGCCCACAGGGCTCTGCCCCTCCCCAGTCTCGCCCCCCACCCTGTTGTCTCCCATTCTTTTCTGTAACAGGTCAGGCGAGCCGGCCCCAGGGCCTTTGCATGTCCCTCCCACAGCCTGGAGATTCCCTGCCCCACGCCTTCCCAGGCAGGCTCCTCTGTGTCCCGGACCCCAGCACACACTCCGGCCACAGCCCGGCCCTTGGTAGCAGCCACAAACATCAAGTTCACATCTACCCTGTGTCCCCCTCCACTCTGAGCCCCGGGAGAGTGGGGGTTTGTTTGCACAGTCTGTCTGCTGCACCCCCGCATCCCCAGCACGTGGCAGGAACAAGGTGTGCTCCTTTAAAAAAATGTGACTCTGGAACGTGAAGCTCTTGGTGAAGTATAGCTGACAGACCCAATTCTACGAGCTTCAGGGCCGCGAGCTTCTCGTGGCGAAGTGACGAGGTACACTCCACGAGGCGACCACCACGGGAAGTCCACACCGCTGGTCCCCGCACGCCGCGACGCCGTCGGCGGTCCTCCCCGGCTGTGCACCGCACCCCGCGACTCCTGAGGCCCCACGCCTGTGCCTCTCGCTCCCCTTGGCCTTTCGGCCCAGCCTTCCTCTGCCCGAGCCCCCGGCAACTATCGGTTTGTGCCGACGAGTCTGCTTGTTCTGTGTCGCTTCTTCGCTCGCTCAGTGTTTTAGGTTCCGGCTGCAAGGAGAGCGGTGCAGCTTTTGTCTTTCTCTGACTCACTTCGCGGAGCGCGGTGCCCTCTAGGTCCCTCGGCGTTGTTGCGAATTAGAGTTGTTGTTTCCTTCGGAGGACTCCGAGTAGAGAAGGACGATGTTTGCTGAGTGAAGACGTGAGTGCAGAGGCACCGGTTCGCCCCCCAGCCCTAAAGAGCTGCTCCCAGGGAGCAGCCCAGGAGGGGCCCCCCACTTCCGGTTCCCTCCGGTCTGCCCTGAGACGTGGGGACGTTTGGGGACCTCAGTATCCTGGCTCCCTGCAGGCTCGCTCCTGCCAGGTAGACCCCCGGGAGGGCCCCGCCCCCTCCACACCTGGGGACAGGATCAGCCGGCTGCTGGCTGGCTTCTGTGTTGCCGGACCTGGAGCCTTTTGGTGAGAAATGTGCATTTTTGTGGGCAAAATGGTTTCAGGAAATCTCCACCTATTCATGTGCAAATGCTGGGCTTCTGGGGTCCTCAGCAGTGGGGCGTTGACCAGTGAGGAGGGTCGAGGGTCAGCGGGAGTGAGTGGAGAGGGGCCTGAAGGCTGCTCAGGGGCCAGGAGTCAAGGCCAGGCACACACACAGCGGGTCTCGGGCCACTGTGGGGCCCTCCCCATACAGGTCCCTGTCACACTAGACCTCTGTCCACCCCCACGCCAGGCCGCAGCTCGTGCAGAGAGAGCAGGGAGCCCAGACGCTGGCCGCTCAGCCCGCCACCCCCCCGCCCCCAGCCTCAGTGTCCTCTTCTGCAAAAGGAGGTTTGGTTGCTTCTACTGTTCGTTGCTGGCCCTGGAACGTTGTAGATTTTGGGACCTTGTGCACAGCACAGAATCCTTCCCCCTGATTCCTTGGATACTCCCAGTGATGGGGCACTCGCTCTTGAGACCAGATGGGCTGCCCTCATGAGGAAGAGAGTGGCTTGGTGTCCTTGGACTTGAGAGGCCGTGGGGCAATCCAGACTGTGGGCAGGGTGGGTGGGGACAGGCCTCGCCCAGAAGAAAGTGGCCTGTGAGCGCTGATGTGCAAGCAGAAGCCAGCAAGTGGAGCCGGCGGAGGGTGCACCGGGCAGGGCGCAGAGCCGGGGCAAAGGCCGAGAGGCCGGGCGGGAAGAGTAGCGGAGCCCGAGGCTGCAGGAGCAGGGGAGGGGGCAACCAGTGCAGGCACTAGACTGGGGGCAGGGGGCTGCGGCCACAGGGCTGAGGCAGGACGTGGGCTTTTCCTCAGAGTGAACTGGGAGCCACTGGGCCAGTGGGGACCTTGCCGGAGCCGATGTGACTTGTGCCGTCAGAGCTGCTCAGCTGCTGGGCCAAGAACAGGCCACCCTGGGAGAGGACGCAGGGGCTGGCCAGGCGGCTCTGCGGGGACCAGGGGCAGCCGGCCGAGCTGAGCGGGGAGCTCGCCCTTTGCAGACACCGTGCTGACCCAGCTCGCGGGGACTGCCAGGCCGCCTCCCTGTCCTTGACTTTGATGACCACTGCCCTTCGGATTGGAAATGCGTTTGTTTTTCTCCGTTTCAATGAAAGGTTTATTTTCCGGTTTACAAGACGCACCCACCACACTTGCTCATGAGCTCACAGACCCGAAGAAAGAATGTAAGGAATTTCCCAGCAGGGGGAGGGGGCAATCCTCCCCCCCCCCAGCCAGGCATCTCTGCCCGGCCCCCTCACCCTGGCCAGGCGCACCCCGAGCCAGCGCAGCCCTGCGGGGCCCCACAGGCGCTGTGGGAGCAGATTCCAGGTCCCGAGATCCACCCTCGCCTTCTGCCTCAGCGTCCCGGAAGGGCCCCGGGCTCAGCTGCTGTGGGCTGGCCGCTGGCAAGCAGGGACAGCCTGGACTTCCAGCCGTCAGCTGAGTGCTCAGGGCCCAGCAGAGCGAGGCCCCACGAGGAGAGCGAGGAGGCGGCAGGCAGAGCCTGGAGAGCGGCCCGTCCTGCGCTGCTGTGCGGTCTCGGACAGATCACTTGATCCCTCTGTTCTGTCCGCTGTCCAGCTGCAAAACGGCACTTAGGGGGCCGGTTCTGGGGGCCTTAATTAAGCCGGACTCGCAAAGGCCTCCGAGCAGATGAAAGCGCCCATTGAAGTACAAAGTGTTGTCTCCAGGGACGCTCTCGGGCCCGGCGAGGAGAGGAAGAGAGATGGCCGAGGTCAGCTGGCCCGAGCACTGACCAGGCACGCTCAGGGCAGAGCCAGGGCAGGGTGTCTCAGCTGCAGGCCCCTGAGGCCACCCCTCTGCGGTCCCCTCACTGGACAACACCGCGTGCCTGCCACGGCTCCAAGCAGACGTCAGCAGACACCTGCCTTGGACTGGCATTCAAGGCCCCGGCACACGGACCCCGCCGGCCCGGCGCTTCTGTCCTGGGACAAGGCCACCTCCCTGCCTCAGCCTGCTCTTCTCTGGCCCAGATGCCCCCCTGTTCTCCTCCCTCCTCGTTTCTGCCCATCTTACAGGGCCCACCCCTGGGGAGCCGGGAGAGCCTGATCACCCCTGAGAGGATGGTGCTCCAGGGCCTGCTTTCTGGGTGCTCAGGAACCCCAGCCTGGGCATGTAAGTGCGTGCATTCCCTTTGCATTGGACTCTTCAGAAGTTAAGTCCCTGGGGCCCCCAACTGCAGAAAGGGGGTCTGGTTCCCCTGACTCCTGGCCTGCTGGGCCCCCACCCCACAGGGCAGATACCAGTGGTCTCTAAGTATCTTTCCCCTGAGAAGCAACTCATTCCCTCGGTCAGGAATACCCACACTCTGCTCTTTGCCTCCCTGCCCCTCACTCCTGGCCCAGGCTCCCAGCTGCTGCACTCGGCATTCTGCAATGCCTGCTGACAGGGCTCACCCCGTCCTGCCCCCGCCCCCCACCCAGCAGCAACTGGCTCCCAACCTGTGCTCCAACCAGCACTGAGCAGGGAGGCGACCCTTCCCAGCCCTCCCCACTTGAGACCTAGAAAGGACGGTGGTTCTGGGTGTGACTGGGGCTGCCCAGGAAGACTCTGCGCACAGAGGGCTCCTCCCACCCCCACCCAGGGGCCCAGACCAGGCCAGCCTCCCCGCTC